>CM076581.1:94050217-94342808 GCA_034641835.2 Pinus albicaulis
ACCTACTGTAGCCAAACCTTAGCTCAGTTTTATGAACCAAATGTACCGTTGGAAAGCTCTCACCGAGCCCTCAAATGGGTATCTATTAGTTTTTAGTGATTTGATACTTTACTAGGACACATTTTTTCCAAGAAGCGTCACTTCAACCCTCCTCAAAATCGAATTTCTTCACTTGCAACACTCGTACTGGGGGGCACCACTTTGCCTCCATACTTGTCCACGCTCGTGTCAAATTTCGTTGTGAGTTACCATCTTGTACTCATGTTTTTATGGTCCCCATTGGACCTTTTCTGTGTGGCAGCACCATCGAGTCACCCTTTTTTAGAGAATCCGAGTTGAGTCATCATTGTATTCATGGAGTCTATATTGAGTCCCTTTGCATCCTGCTATAGTCATCCATCCTTCATTACTTGGTCCCTCTCTCGTGTCGCACATTATGGCCTTCAGTCCCATTGTTCCCTATCCCTCATGATATTGTGTCAGTCACTGCCAGGTCATCCATGCCCTTTATGCTCTAACAAGGGAAGTCATCCGTTCGCTACTCAGTACCCCCCATTTCATCATCATCATTGGTGTCAGTCTGTCAGTCGCTCTACTATTTTCTCTCGTCCCTTAGTTGAGGATCCCTTATTTCCTTACCTATGGCAGACCTCCTTCTGTCGACATCAGCTCATTCATTCCAGAAGATAGGTCTAGAGGGCGGTGTACCTTGGTTCTAGCTTCCACTCTTGTTCGGTGCCTCGGATCAGGCCAAGGGACTCCTTATTTCCCTTTGACTTGATTGTTTCTCAGCTTTATATCCTTTTAGGATGATCGAGATCCATATACTCGATGGTTCAGTGATGCAACTGCTAATATCAATGATTCCCAGATGTGTGTGAGATGTTTCGGCCCTCATGAGGGGTGGCCCTATAGGTAGCCCCCCACATACCCGGATGACTTCTTCACTTCAACCTTCGATGCAGCTCCATAGATTTGATGATGTTGGCCTCGGCTGCTTGTAGCACCTTCTTGGTTGCATAAATCAGTCAGATTTTAGAGCCCTTTCTTGTTTACAAGGGCATCTGGGTTGTATTTGTATCTCATGTACTAAGATATTATTGTACAAGTCCTGGTTATTATCCCAGGCACAATATGTATGTGGGATTCATTATCACGTTATTTATCTGGCTCATGTTTATGCCAGCATATACTATATTTTTCAGTCCCTTGCTTACTGGATGCCTTATTGTTTTTACTATTGCCTTGGTGGGCATAGGTATTCCTCCCCCGCTGCCTATACCAGGTAATCCTTACAAAAGAGACTTGTCGCACCTGTAAGACTCGCCTCCCTAGGGTCTAGCCCTTTTAGTACTTTGGTCTACCTTATACTTCTCTCTCTTTGACTTCCCCTTCGGTGTCTAGTGATTGAGTTCTTACAACGTACTTCGGTCATATGATTAGCTCCTAATGCTCGCATGCTGGGGGGCAATCTGTTACACCATTTTTTGGTCATCTAATCTATTATCATTAGATGGATCCAAGTACACCATGTAAGACCAACTTTACCCTAAGTAAAATTGCTTTCACTATGAAAATAACTTATTAAACCACCTTTATTAAGTTGTTTATGGTCTAAATAGGAAACCCCATGAGGAAATATTAAATAAATCTACATTTGTTTGATTTTCCTCAAGGAATAATTAGTTAAACAACAATTTAATTAATATTCCTAGTTATATTTAACCCAAAACAAGGAAATTAATTAGATAAATCATTATTTATCTTATTATTTTCTAAAGAATAGTTATTTAAACCTCATTTAAATAATATTCTTTGTTAAATATGACTAAATCACCCATAAATAATTAAATAAATCATTATTTATTTGATTATTACTCAACACATCCTTAAAATGGTAAATAAATCATTTATTTATTTATTATTTACAAATAAAGGGATTTGACCCAAGTCAAATTCCTTTTCCCTCCAACAAATATAATAAATATTCCATAAAAGTTGGATCTTGATTTGGTTAATAATATTTTAATTATGCACCAATATATAGACTAATTCAATATTTTTTTGTAAATAGAAGGGATTTTCCGTTCATTTATCACCTTTTGTTGCCTAAATATCACTATGGATCTATAATTTTGGTCTGACTATTGATCCATCATCATAGTCATATTTTTCTACCATTTTTTTCTGGGTTTTCTACACCATCAAGAGAGGAATTTTAGATCTGAAGTGCTGAGGACTTACAAGAACCCCTCCCATTGAGAACTGGGAACACCCTCCTGTTTTTTCCTTCCAAGTGCCCCTAATACAAAATTCATTCAACATATTCTTGTCTTTTCTATTGGATGCATGTCCGAGGACATGCATCCAATAGACAAGACACGAATATGTAGAATGAATTTTTTATGAAGGGCACTTAGGAGTGAAGTCACACTTTTTGCCCTTTTTTGAGAAAAATTTTCATTTTTTTCAGTTCTTCAACTTTCTGCAAACTATAACAATTTTTCTGTGTAGAATTTCATTTTGCGATAAAAATAAAAGTTGTGAGAAATTTTGTTAGCTTTCTATTACTTATTTTTTGAAAATTTTTTATGCATATTTGATATGTCAACTTAGCGTTTCTTTGAGTGTGTGTTTCTTAACAATCAAAGGATTCATAAGAAGTCATGTTATGACGCAATGTTGTATTCATTGAAAATTTGTGTTTTTGAGAAAACAAAATGTGTTACAACAATCTAGACAGAGTCTACTTTGGTTTTTTCATATTTACAAAGCCAATGGATGCATATCATAATTACTAGAATTTTTTGAACTGGTCCAATACGAAAAACTGCATATTTTGGATATGTTTCGCGACACAACAAATTTCTTAACATATAAGTTATAAACTAAAAATCTAAAAGCTACCCATTAGAGACGACGGACCAATGTAATGCCCCATAATTTTTTCAATTTTTTTTACAATGTATTTTGGGAGATACAAAATTTTGATTTCACTGAATCACAATGACCCTCAGAAATTGTTTGCACCCATTTTATTAGAAAATAATTAAAATTAGTAAACATTTATGAAATTCCATAAAAGTTATATTTCCTAAAAGTAGATTCAATTCTGAAAATGCTTGTCTTGGTTCCGACAGTTAATTAAAAACCTTTCATTGAGTTTAATCAGTCCAAAGTTGCAGAAACGTATTCAGAGCCTGGTTCTGCGTAACTGGTGACACGTTAGTTCGGCCGAACTTTGATTAAAAGTTCGGCCGAAATATTTTTTGCATCGACAACTCGTTAAGTCTAACGACTTAATAGTTCGGCCAAACTTTTAATCAAATTTCGGCTAAACTTTTGTATAATTTTCCGTCGGCCGGAAAATTTCGCGGAGCCCCTCCTAAAACACATTTCGCGGCAATATAAATTGTCACAAAATCATTCATAATTTTCGCACATTTCGCACATTTCATCTGATTTTACAAAGGTCTTGGTTTGGGTTTAAAGACTTTTCTTGGAGGTTTGGATTTAAGGGCATTTCTTGGAAGCGGACTGATTTTGCAAAAAATTGTTTTGGGTTTAAAGAATTTTCTTGGAGGACATTTCTTGGAGGTGGCCTGATTTTGCAAAAAATTGTTTTGGACTTAAGGAATTTTCTTGGACGTACATTCAAAGGACATTTCTTGGAGGTATGTGATACATTTTTTTGGATGTTTTTTGTGCTTCATTTTTTTTTAAAGTATGGAGTTGGGCTTAATTTCGAAAAGACATTTTCTGGAAGTATTTTTTAAAGTGACATTTTTTTTTTAAGTTGGAGGCATTTTTTGAAGTGACATTTTTTTAGAGTACGTGTTTTGAGTTGAAGTAAATATTTTGAGCTTTGTTTCATTTTTATAAGACATTTTTTTCGTGAATTTTTTAAAGTAAGTGTTTTGGATTGGAGTATGTATTTTTGCAAAAAAATTAAAATGAATTTTTTTAAATTAAATATTTTGTGATGTTTTTTCTAATTGAGTTATTGTCTAATTTTTTGAAGGAAATTTTTTGAACTTCATACCCTATTATCATGGGAAATCGAAGGACTTGTGCGAGAAAATATGATCGAAAAAGAGACCCTGAGGAACGTAGAGAAGAGACGAGACAATCTCACAAAAGGAAGTTAGAAGCTCTCTCAAATATTGAAGAGGAAAATCAACCTCAAGCAGAAATTGAAGCAGGTATGTAAATGTAAATATTATGATCTATTGATATATTTAAAATTTTCCTAGTGTAAAATGTGAAGCTTAATTTTTATTTGATGAACTAATTTGAAAAATATTTTGTTTAATGTAAACAAACAGAGATGTTCCTCAAAACATTGATGATGAGATACAAAATTTTGAAAGAGAAAGTGAAAGAGATATTGAACCAATGATTGAAGATGGTGAAAATATTGAAAGAAATCCAAATAAAGAAATTGAATCACAAGGTATGTACATATATATAATATATATTAAACACATGCACGTATTATTGAAATTATAGATATATTTATTAATTTAGTTATTTATTGAATATGTACTATTTTTTCAAATATGTACAGATGAAATCACTATTGATAATGAGATGTTAGAAAATGTTGACACTCACACATATGGAGATAAAAAACCTGACCATGCTATACGATATCATGTTAACTGCGTTTTTGAAAAGTATTTCTTAAATGAGCGGGTGACAGTTCAGGCTCAACTGTTGAAAGGTCTCCTATCATTAAGGAAATTAAAAGAAGCTACGACACTACTGGGTATTCAAAAATCAACCAAAGATAAAAAAATGAAGGAAGATGTGATAAAAAATATGAGTAGTGCTATAAAGTCAATTAAGAGATCTAGAGAGAAAGATGTTTCAATTGTACATAGAGGAATACATATGGCAATGGTTTCATCAAGTACTCAAGAGAATCGTTTGGTAACATCTATGGCACGAGCACTGGGAACCTCGCGAAAAAATTTGCACAAACATCGGAAATTTCGACTGCAAATAGATGTAAATGATGAACTCGCTTGTTGGAGAGCTATTTGTAGGCAACCATACAAAGATAGACTTGGAGAAAATGTTAAAAAATAATATATGAATATTGGAAGAACAATTCACGTGTTTCACCAACTGCAAGACATGTGATGCGAAGAAGAATAGCACGAAATCAATACGAAGAACATGAAAAACATCTCTTGGAAACCACTCAGATAGAGTTATTCAACAAGTTCAAAAAAGAGAATCGTCAAATTCATGTTTCACTCAGTGCTTTTGTTCAACAAAAACCATGGTATGTAAAACCTATCACCGTACACGACACTTGTTGTTGCCGTTATCATGTGGAATTTGAGTTATATTATGACACATTCCTTGATTTCGGTAGAACATTATGGAAGGATTCACCTCCTCCTTCCACTATCCGTGAATTCATATCTCAAATTCTAAGTGAAAGAGAAAGCGATGAACTATTTTACAAAAAGAAATGTGTTGGTGGTAAAAAATGCGATGATTGTGGAAATTTGACTAAATTTCAAAACAAATATCGTATTGATATAAATGATCAATCATTGTCCAACATGAAAGTGAAATGGAAGAGATATGAATATATCGGTACATTGATTCAAGGTGCAAATAGTGTTAAAAGAATCGAATTACGAGAAGACGAAATTTTTCTGATAGACTTTTTGAGAAAGTTTGAGGAAGAAATTTACAAATACACCAAGCATTCCCATAGAGCTCGATGGCAAGACTTGCAATTCAAAAAATCTCGTGAATTTTTTCCACTAGGGACCATTTTTTCAGTGATTGATTTTGCAGAAAACTACACATTTGTTCCACAAAAAGAAATTCAGAGTGAATACTATCATTCTGACCAAGTCTCCATGCTCGTCCATATTCTATATAGACATGTTGAACAAAATGTCGATCATATAGAAAGCATGAGTGAAAATCGACATATCATTAAAGAATATCACTTTTATATCAGTGACGATCGTACACATGATACATGTTTTGTACAACATTGTTTTGGAAAAATTTATGATTCATTGAAAAATCATGGAATAACATTAAATGAACATTGGATATGGTCAGACGGATGCGCAGGTCAATTCAAATCTACACGATCATTCTTTTGGTTGTGTTGTCTTCATAAGAAAACCTGCATTAAACATTGTTGGAATTTCTTTGAGACTGGCCATGGAAAAGGAGAACATGACGGTGCAGGAGCATGCATAAAACGAGCACTCCGAAGATATCAAATGAACCACTCTGCAAGCTGACTTGTGAACGCTAAAGAAGTTGTTCAATGGTGCATCGCTGCTCTAAGCCATGAGACTAACCCATCAAGGGAAGTGCGAAGGTACATTCAATTTAATTTATATTGGAAATATAATTTTAAACATTGTACATTTATCATGCAATGATTATCTTTGATTGTATTTTGATATTGATATTTACAAATTCTTCTTTTAATTTTCCATATAAAGGTTTTTCTGGCATATTGGGATCGAAGACGTAGATAGATCAATTGGAAGTGACGTTGAAACAATAAAAGGGACTCGAAAATTGCATTCAATTCAAACAAAGTCATCCAGAAATGTGTTTGCATTGGATAAAAGAAAATATTCTTGTTTTTGTGATGTTTGCATAGACAACACAAAATCCAATGACGTTTGTGAAAACAAAATGTATGTGAACGATTGGAAACATACATAGCTAAATACAAAGGGAAAAATGTATGTTGCAATGTTTGAAGAAATGCAATCAGAGGAAACTACAATATCATCCGATGGTGATCGAGTTTCTGATCTTGTTAGAGAAGGTAACATTTGAATTATTTTCTAATGATTTAAAGATCTAGAAATAAATTTAAATATGTATAATTTTGTTTTAAGTTTGTTTTATTGTGCAGGAGATGTTTTTGCTGTAATTGCACCTATTGACAACGATGAAAATGTGAAGTATTATTTGATGCGTTGCACTGAACGAAAAATGAAATTATTACAAAACTATAATGATCATGGATTTCAATATGACAGAGGGTCTATTATACTGAAAGGTTATTTTTTCAGACAAACTCATCAAAGTGGAGACTTTGTTTACTTTGAATACTATGAACCTGATTCCATAAGTTGTCAATATAGTCACTTGGTGTGTGCAGCACGCATAAAGTTGATAGAAGTTCAATCAAAGAAAAAATCAAAAATTAAGAGATGGAAAATGTCAAAATCCGATCATGAACGGATTATTGAAGATGGAATTCCATTAGAATTTTTTTGATTGAATTTTCCAACATTCTCTTTGGATTAAATATGTTTTAGAACTTCCAGTACTCAACTAAAAATTGAGTTGCTTATGTTATTTGTGCAAGTGTTTGCACATGTACAAATTGTTTTGGTACATGCACGTGCTCTAGTATCAATTGAAAGTAGCTTTTCTATACATGTGCATTGATGAAAAATGTTACATGTATTGGATATATATATATATATATGTTCTAGAATGAAATTAATTGTTCAAGTAGTTTTACTATGTGCATTGATGAAAAATTATTTACGTACTCAATATATATGTTCTAGAATGCAATTAACTGGAACTAGTTTTTCTATGTGCATTGATGAAAAAATAGTTGGATTTTATGGTAAAAAGTATCCACAATGTAAATAAATCATCCGCAATATAGTTTTGTACGAAGATTCCTTTCAGACAAGAGACTCGGAGCATTTCTCCGACTTTTGGTGGGATTTGACCCACATCTCTATTCCTAATTGAAAATCTAGTACAAAATTTGTTTGTCCAATGGTCGGATATGTTCAATGTGCATTGATGAAAAATGTTACTTGTATTGGATAGATATGTTCTAGAATGCAATTAATTGTTCCAAGTAGTTTTTCTATGTGCATTGATGAAAACCTAGTTGGATTTTCTAGTAAAAAGTATCCACAACGTAAATAAATCATCCGCAGTATAGTTTTGTACGAAGATTCCTTTCAGACAAGAGACTCGGAGCACTTCTCCGACTTTTGGTGGGATTTGACCCACATCTCTATTCCTGATTGAAAATCTAGTACAAAATTTGTTTTTCCAATGGTCGGATATGTTCAATGTGCATTGATGAAAAATGTTACTTGTATTGGATAGATATGTTCTAGAATGTAATTAATTGTTCCAAGTAGTTTTTCTATGTGCATTGATGAAAAACTAGTTGGATTTTCTGGTAAAAGGTTTCCACAATGTAAATAAATCAACAAGGCTACCTATTTGAGTGCATTAACGACATTGACCCAAATTCAACAAACATATATATGTACTAGACTTATATTTCCAATCAAAATTAAAGGGATAATTTTTACATATATCTACTTCTTTAAACTCTTTTTTCAATTAGAGCTCAATTGATACATGGTTAGTTGCATTGAAAAGCTATGTTCTTCCTATTGGAAATTTTTTCATTCAAACAAGACTACATGTAGAGATCAAAAGCAATCTTAAGATTCCAAATGTACTTCAACCATCCAAAATGGATTTGTGCAACATTACTTGACATGCCATGCCAATTATAGTGAACAACTATCCAATAGAAACATTTAATATTATATACCACATGTGCCAAATGTAGATTGAAACCATCCAAAACTTTAAAATTTTAAAAACTTTTTGATAATATATCGTGCAACATTAAAACATTAAATATCACATGCGAAATATAGATTGAAACCATTCAAAACTTGAGTTTTAAAAACTTTTTGATTATATATATCGTGCAACATTACTTCACATGTCATGCCAATTATAGTTCAACTAGATCCAATAGAAACATTTAACATTATATACCACATGTGCCAAATGTAGATTGAAACCATCCAAAACTTAAGTTTTAAAAACCTTTTGATTATATATCGTGCAACATTAAAACATTAAACATTTAAAACATTAAATATCACATGCGAAATGTTGATTGAAACCATCCAAAACTTGAGTTTTAAAAAATTCACATGCCATGCCAATTATAATTCAACTATCCAATAAAAACATTTAACATTATATCACATGCCAAATGTAGATTGAAACCATCCAAAACTTTTAACTTTTAATTTAACAAAAAATTATAGATCACAACATTACTTCACATGCCAAATGTACTCCAAGCATCCAAAACTTAAATTTAAAAAAAAAAAACAAATTATAACACATTTCATTACATAACATGCCAAATGTAGTTCAGATGACAACATTAATTTATAGATGACAACATTACTTCACATTCACATGCCAAAAGTACTAAAACCATCCAAAAATTAACTTTTTGAAACAAAACAAATTATATTAACAATGTAATAAAATATGTCCAAAAATTGTAGATCTCACAAGTATCAAAATGTATCAAGTTTAACAAATTTTAAGACCATCTAAATCTTGAAATCAAATCTACAAATCATGTCCATCAAATAGAGACGGATCTAGCGTCTTTCCTATCAGGGTCTCAATCCGCGCCCTATCATGTGAAGCATCATGGGAAACCTACATACACAATGCACATGTACTTGAACATTAAAATTTGATGTTTTAAAAATGAGTGAGAATATATATCTAGAACTTCATGTAAAAAACAAAATATAACAAAAAAATCATGCAATACCTCATGAGGTTCCCTCTCCATTTGATGAACAAGTTCTCCCATAGGAACATCTGCAGCGGTAAACTGTACAATATACATGTACAATTATATATATATATATATATATATTAAAAAATTTCAAATGAAAATGCACGTGTACATATATAAACTTATTTTCAATAATATTAAAAAAAGGAACTAAAGACAACTTGTTCAAATGTTGTGGATGTTCCTATCTCCGCGCTAGAGTCCGCAGATTAAAGAAATATTCTATAGGAACCTAAATTCAAAAAATTTTAAATAACTCAAAATATAGATCTCTCTCTCTCTCTCTCTCTCTATATATATATATATATATATATAGATATCTCAATTTTTAATGGAAATTTTTGAGGTGGAATATATATATATATATATATATATATATATATATATATATATATATATATATATATAACTTTTAAACATAAATTTTAAACTTGTGAAAAATTGTCCATACTTGTGGCTCATCTCCCAAGGAAGTAGAAGGTACATCTCCCAAGGAAGAAGAAGGTACCGCCATCCCAAAAACATTGGACAGAATCGATATCTGTTAAAACATTTTATCAAATTATATATACATACATGTACATGTGTGCACAATTATTTATTTTAAAATCACTTAAAAAACACTAACATTTTCCAACATATCTTGATGGTCAGACCCATCTGCATTGTTTGAACCAGAGGTCCCGAACGTGATATTAACATTTTCGTCATGCATCATGTGTGAGAACTGCAAATGGTGTTTTAACATATAATCATACATTTTTGTTAGATTAATGTAAATACAGATAAATGTATACATGTACATACACATGTATTTATTACAAATTGTACACATGTATATGTATGTTAAAATAATTTCAAACCCTAAGGTCATTAACACATACCGTTCCGGTGCCCTCTTCTTCATGAAGAATTAGGCCTTGCAAACCATTGCGACAATTTTTTGCATATATTCTGAGATATTCAACATTCATGTTGTCAATCTCCTCATCTGTACAATACACAAAATTGGCACGTGAATTTTCACGTGCTCTTTGTCGATTTAAACAAATATCGACTCCACCCAATCCGCTACAAACATTGTCGATCATAACATCCCTTGCTTCTCGACTTATTTGAGAAGTCACATCCATCTCTGACCGCATAGTTTCGACCAGAAAAGGTTGACTCACCAATGGCGGCTCAGGGCGAGGCAACTCCACATCTCGTTTAGCGCCCTTACGGTTATATAATCGACCTTTCCCCGGGCCAAAAAATTCTGACGGAAGGTCATTGTAGTTGGGTTTCATACCCAAAAAAAAATTCTGTGTAAAACATTCGTGCAAAATAAACAGGAACCTCATCGTTCCATGGGAGCCTTCCATAGGCCGCAAGGTGCCTATCATAGAAAAAGCGAGCTATGTCTGGGTGCTTGAAATATTGCACCTTCAACATTTTTCTTTTTGGCCCTTCCTTGAAATTAAACATTGACTTGGCCACATCTTTTGTAACTTTTTGTTTTACATCCTCCCATTTATGGGAGCCTTCCATAGGCCGCAAGGTGCCTATCATATAAAAAGCGAGCTATGTCTGGGTGCTTGAAATATTGCACCTTCAACATTTTTCTTTTTGGCCCTTCCTTGAAATTAAACATTGACTTGGCCACATCTTTTGTAACTTTTTGTTTTACATCCTCCCATTTATCTGGACCCATTACTGTTTCTTTTCTCTTTCTCATCACTTCTACAAATGTATCAGTCGTTGGCCCAAGAGTTTTGTACACATTTACAATTTCGCCCAATGAATGTGTAACTATTTCAAGGCTTTGTCGACTCTCAGCAGGTAGAGACAAAACCACGAGATCTCTCTGCAATTTTGCATGAAGTCTTTCACACCTTTGTAAGGTGCATTGCGCCATGTTTGTTTCCCATGGTATATCAGTAATTTCGGCTGGATAAGTTGCGCTAGGTAGACAACCTTCTTCTTGATTGTAGCAGTTTTCCCTGCGTCTATTTTGACCACTAGTTGGAACATTTTCAGACTCTGCATCAATATATATATAATTTCGTATATTAGAAAAAACACATGTAAAAAAAGTCATACAAATTTAATGAAAAAAATATTGAAATTGATGACAACCTTGACGTTGTTGGTTAGCATCTTCTCCAACATGAACCTGCTGAGAACCAGACCCAGAATGACCCTGCTGAGAACCAGACCCAAAATGACCCTGCTGAGAACCAGCAACTATTGATTGGCCTTTGGGGGAATAAATATCACCCCCTTCACACAACCTGCTACCACTCATTGATGGCCCTCTAAGTGGATTTGAACCACCACCAACCTCTCGAGACGAGAGAGAAGCTTCATAAACAAATACGAATTTATAATCAATTGAAAAATACATTCATGTGTACATATAAATACATATACATATTCATTGATTAAATTGCATGAACCATACCACGACTGGTTGAACCATGAGCACGCTCCATGGATGGAGTAGAAACCCTTCTCTTACCTCCTAAAAATTAAAAAATGAAACTTATTAACAACTAATTTAACTCACAAAGTTAATAAAAAATCAATTACATATGTACACACATGTATGGAGATTTAAGATTATATTTAAATATTGTGAACATCCCCCGATCCCTGAACCTCCATATGGGATTCGGCTGATCTTCGTCGTTCATCCTCCATGATATATATCTATTGGTCGACATTTACACAAAATAGATTTCAGAAAATCAATTTGTAATTTAGTGTACACAAATTATGTAGAACACAACTTTCAAAGCAATAATTGATGTGTGAAACTCAATTTAAGCAAAAAAGAAATTATAAAAATGATAAGTTCACCAAATTTCGCTTTACATGGTGGGAGCACACTTGGTATAAAATTGAAAAAAACACATGGTCATTAAAAAAGAAGCGTGAAACTCCATTTAAACAAAAATTTCTTGAAGTCCCCGCATTTTAATTTTATAAAAACGTGAAGTTCACTTGTTGCAAATGTGAAGTTCACCAAGTTGCATTTTACATGGTGTGGTGGGAGCACACTTGGTATATAATTGAAAAAAACACATGGTCATTAGAAAAGACGCATTTATAAGTACACAACACAAACATATCCAAGATATGTTACAATGTCCATCAATAAATTTTGAAGGGGAGCGTCTCAACACTAATTCATCTTTGAGAGATGAATCTTGAATTTTTGAAGAAAAGCATCTCAAAACCAATTCATCTTTGAGAGATGAATCTTGCATTGGCATTGCTCTGTATAATTCTAATTCATCTTTGATAGATGAATCATGAATTGGCATTGCCCCATGCAATAGATCAGTAGACATCTTATTCACATTTGTACAATGCCTTATACTAAAAAATTGAAATTGGCTAACAATATTGTTTGCTATTCCATGTAGTTCTTTTAGCCTCTCCTTTTTAACTTGGCACACGCCATTCATCTGGTTGCACACAAGTTCAAAATTGGTGAAAACTACAATTCCATTTGATCCATACTTCATCGTTGTTCCCAAGCCTTCTATCAATCCAATATAATATGCCTCGTTGTTTGTTGTTCTTCCCGGTATATTCATTTTCCTTTGGACAACTTTGCTAGTCACAATATTGGAAAGCACATATGTAATCACTGCTTTCCCTGGATTGGGATAGCAAGAAACTTCTATGCATAATTTCCATTTTTCAACCATATTTAATGGTTTTCTTATCCCTAAAAAAACAAATTCAATAAAAAAATATATATTAAATCGACATTTATTGCAAATGCATGAGAGAAATGACACAAGATCATGAGGTAAATGACATGTGCATTGTTTATCTTAAAGTTTGACTTAAAAATTTTATGGTAGAGTTCACATCTAAAATTAATGGGAGGAAGCCTTTAGTTTGTGGGAGAAATGACACATGTTTACCTTAAAGTGGCAAGTGTTTTATGGATATTACAGGAAGCCTTTAGTTTGTGGGAGAAATGACACATGTACATAGTTTACCTTAAAGTTGTTGTGTTTTATGGATATTAAAATGAAGAACTTCTATTTAGATCCATTCTAGAGATTGACTGTAGGGGCATTTACTAGATATGTCACCTTTCATAAAAGATGAGATCCAGAGGCTACCTGGCCCTTTACAGACTCTACCTATAGAACTTGTAGAAGTAAACACTAGAGGCATTAACAATATCAAATAACGTTTTCATGCTCAGACATGGGAATGTGTCTCTTTCCCTACGCAGAAAAATAGTTCAAGGTAGTTAATCTTCATAGACATGTCATCAAGTAGGTCAATGTGATCATCTCAAACTTAATTTTCATGAAGTTAGGCTTGGAATCCTCTACAAATTGGTGGATGGAGTTGAATTGGAACTAGGTCAAGGCCTTTACAAAATACATGCTAGTGAATAACACTTACTAGGTTATGCCAACAAATAAAGTGGGAGAAATGTTTTCTCCTCGAGGTTATCCAATTGGGTGTGTAATACCAACTTCACCCATTTCCTAACAGGTTTGTCTCTTAGGTTACAAAGTGTCTTAGGCCATTAACTTCCATAGACCTCAATAGATTATTAGAGCTGGAATTCTATTTCTCAAGTGTGTAAGAGAAGAAATAATTCTTGTTTAGATTTTAACAATGGCTAAGATGGTCAAATTTTTATTTCGGAAAAAAAGTAGACTACATATGCAAGACTTCAATATTTAGATGCAATTTTTTTCAAATGAAAAAGTTAGTAGGATGTGCAATATCTATGCCACTTGCAAGAATATTTAGGGGATCTCTTTGCACTATGAGCAGGAAACAATTTATTGGTTCTCATACTCCCGAGCTGCTTTCTCTATGGAATCACAAAATTCTAGTAGAAGGCCAAGTCATGAATCTAATTTTTTTGATTGCTAAAGGCGAGAATCACCATAGCTAGTCCATGTAGTCCTCCACCACTACCCCAGATTGATAAGTTGTTAACAATTTTCCTCATTATTTCAAAGAACAAGAAGCCAACCAAATATTTTTATCATGTTAATGATGTTTGAATTTACATTATCACAATTTTTTAGGGAAATAATAATGGTTGTGGTCCATTCCTAATGACAAATAAGGTACCCCTTTAATTGCAGGTTTCATCATGATAGTTAGTGAATTGTTTGGAAATATATGAAACCCCCCTCACATTTTTCAATGAAGGTTCTATCTGAATGTTAGGGAGCTACACATTATAGAAATTCAATATGATGTGCCAAAAACTTTACAGACATCCCAAAAACAGAAACCACCTATTATATGTCAATTAAATCTACATGGAACCAACAAGCAATATGGTAAAATATAGAATTATGAATCCCTTCAATTAGTAAAAAAAAAAAAATATGAAGAAAGCACCCAGAGGACTAGAAATAACAATATAGTAGAGAAAAAGAATAGTATCTCAGCAACATAATTGCAAGTCATAAATTAATATCATATATTCCAATTTCAGCACTAAAAGAAAACTCAAAATAACATAAAAGCCTCACAACATTGTTTTACATGTAAGTCAACATTGTTAATGGAAATATGCAACATGGATTGGCATAATCATGCCTTTATCAATGAAATTTCTAAAATTTGAAAAGTGAATTCCCTCTTTCTTCCTCTTACATGTCCAATGATCGGAATCTGGATTGAGGGAAAAAATTTTTCCAAAATAAAAATTTTGCATTTTATTTGTTGTACACATGAGTTTTTAAAAGCTAATTAACTCATAAATTTCTCACAAAATACACTTAAAGCTTGACACATAAACCCCTTCCCAATTGGCTAACTTTAGACAATCCTAAACACATTTTTATTTAACTGATGAGGGAGATAGCACAACAAAACTAGTTTGTCCATATTCAAATCAAGTTGGTATCAAAGTACAATTTAGCTCATTTTAGTCAAGGTTAGCTAGAAGAATTAGCTATTGGTTTTTGTATTTATGCAAGGAGAGTTTAGTTGTGTGCAAGTTTATGTGTGTGAAGAGAAAGTCAATATTGAGAGCTCAGTTCTAAAATCACGACAAAGAAGATTTTTATGCATTACAAGTGTGATGGAAGCTTCATCGAGTATCTCTTTTAATCAGTCTTCCTTAACAAAAATCTTTGATAAAGAGATGTTGCAGAAGCTCTACATCATGAATGATATGGTGCAAGAGATGTATGAAGATAATAGGGAGAACATTATCCTTCAAGAGAAGTTGATTTCCAAGAACAAGGAGAAGCAAGAAATTCTTGAAAATATGCATGAGATGGAGACTCAACTCCATATTGCAAATGAAAACCAAGCAAGGATGCATGACATGGAGATTCAACTCTATGATGCAAAGGAAGCCTTAGCCAAGTATGTGAATGAAAAAGAGGTATGCAATTCAATTTTGTCTTCAATTTCCTCTCAAAGTGAATGTGTACGTGCTTTTGAGAGACACACTAGAGGAATAAGGTCCAATTTTTTGATGAAAATGGGCTATGAAAGTAAAGGGTTAAAGGAAAACATGTACAAGGCATCTAGTTGAGCCAAATGTTGTTGAGGAAAGGCCTAATTATTTGGGTCTTGGTTATGGAAAACATGATGGAGAATGCTCCAAAGCCAAGGAGGCACATGAAGTTGTTCCAAGAAGGAATTTCATTTCGTGTTCATTACCTCAAGCTTGTGAAGTTTGTGTTCATGATAAATGGAAAAGTATGACACCCACTTTGCAAGAAGATGTTAATAATCATGCAACTAATGAGAATGTAAAAGAAGAGGATGTTGAAAGCTCTAAAGTCATTGAATTCATTGCTAGTATTCCGAGGAGAGCCACTACCTCATCAAATTCACCTCCTCAAGAAGGCGACAAAGGTGAATGTTCAAGGTATAAATATGCCTTTAATCAAATTGCTTTTGATTATGATAAACATGGTAAATATTCACATAATATTTGGAAAAGTTTGCATGTTCCTTTTGTGGTTTGAATAATCATAATGTTTATAGATGTTGGAAGAAGATATCCATGCACATGAAAATTTCTAAATAAATGAGGCAAAAATTCAAAGGCCCATTGGACAAGGAAAATGATGTTGAAAATAAGATGCAATTGTTTTGCACTCATTGCCATAAGAAAGGTCACCTTGTAGACAAGTGTTGGACTTTGTATCCAACAAGTCATCCACGACATTTGAAGAAGGTGGAAAGAGATATTGACAAGAATGGAAAAGAGGATTCCATAATCGATAAGGGTCAGGATGACTCACATGATGATGAAGTGCAATTGAAATAAGCGCCATTGAAATGGTTTGGTAAGGGATGGTTAGATTTCTTATCCAATTAAGGCCTTGCATGTATTTTGATGTTTCATGAATTTCTTTGCAAATTCAAAGTATGGTGCATGTTGCATGAAGAAAGATGTTGAAAGTAGAGTTATGTTGACACACTTAAATGCAACAAATATGGAAATTTGTACATGAGCTATTATTTGACTTGAGAGTCATTTGTTTGAAGAGGCATGTTTTGTCGACTTGTGTTTGGTTGATGGTTTTGTACACCAATATGTAAGAGTACATGGAGATATTCACATGATGTGAATTTTTTTTCTTTGAAGGAGAAAAATGATATGCCAGCGAGCTATGTTTCTTGCAGGATGTGTTTTTCAGTTTGATGGTTTTGTTTGTGACAAGACATCACAAGATTTTGGGAAGGTCCACTCTTGAGCGAGAGCCTTATGATTACAACCTAATCATGAGAATCAAATGGGAGTGCATCCTTATTTTGAAAACAAACCTCTAGATAGGATTCTAAGCTACCTAGGACTCAAACCATTATTTTTAAATTTGAAATATCATGGTGTGTTGTTTCAATGCCTAAATCCACAACCCTAACATAAATTGTTTTATTCTTTTTTTGCAAGATTTAGTTGGTTATA
Source organism: Pinus albicaulis (assembly GCA_034641835.2). Taxonomy (NCBI): domain Eukaryota; kingdom Viridiplantae; phylum Streptophyta; class Pinopsida; order Pinales; family Pinaceae; genus Pinus; species Pinus albicaulis. Next base: position 94,067,800 of record CM076581.1, read on the forward strand.
TTAAAAGTCAGTTGAATTTAAAATTCTTGGCTTAGTGGCATGAACCAAACATATTGTGTATTAAATGATGAATTTCGCTCTCCCAATCATTTCTAAATCACCCATATCACCAATAAAACATGTTTTAAAATAACATACTTTGGTATGGGAAAGACCTTAGGTCCTTTGACTGTGCACATGTGGTGTGAAAAATTGAAATTGACAATGCAAAAAAGTGAAATTATGAATGAAACCACGAAAACAAAAAACCCAAAAGTGGTAAATGATTTAAATAGACCTAATTAATTATTTACCAACATAAATTCTTCAACTTTTAGCAACTAAATGATAAGTAAAAAAATAAATAAATTTGTAATTATGGTTCGAAAGTTACATAATCTTAAGAATCATTTTAAATTAATTCTATCTCATAAAAAGTATCCCTCCTAACTTAACAAATACTATCTCTTCTCCTAAGGTTCACGACCTCCCTTCCTTAGCACACAAGACATAAATACAATTAATATTTCAATATGTTAATTCCTATCGAAACAAATGAAAAGTTGTATATAGATGGTTTAAAATATTATAAGAAGGTTTTTGATATGGTTGAGAGAATGTGGAAAATAGAATCCATAAACAAATTATTTTTCAAAACGTATTACTTTCAAAGTATCAACAAGGAATGTACAAGGGTGTTCAATGAATTAATGTTATTTATTTAAATTCCATGATGTATATCTTACTCATAATTTTAAAAAATTATTAAATAATGATCTAGATTGGATAATTATATTATTTTTCATATATTTTGATGCTTATAGAGTGAAAAAACTTAAAGAATCAACTTGTAGGGTAATTTTAATGGTGGGTGGAGAATTGGGGTCTAAAACCTTTTGGAGTCATTTTGAGGCATTAAATGACATTTCTGGGGGTCAAACGATTATCCCTTGTGCCAAAATCTTGACCATTATTCTACACTTAAATACATATCCAATGGTGCAAGAAAAACATCAAATGAAGTTCATTCAAAATTTATGCCTTTAGTAAGTTGACCTATCATGTTGACCACCATGGTACGAGAGAATGTCATTTTAGCCCCATTACTCATGCATAGCAAGCTAGCTACATGTGGAATTTTAATAAGACTCTAAAAGGTCTAAAATCACAAACCTCGTTAATGGTTGATGGAGTCAAATCTTACACCTAGTTGGCTATCACGCTATGTTAAATACTTGGCCACTAGGAGGAATAAGAGTTCCATTTTGTGTTATTGTATTTTGTTCCATAGTTGAAAATACAACTAGAAGTGTGAATTTAGAGAGAAAAATGTATGAAGTTAAGTTTTTATAGCAACCTTACATGCCAAAAGTCTTAGCTAACTCTAGAGAGATTACCTCTTTCTTTGTACTTACATATTTTCCATACCAGAAAAGAGAGAGTAGAGCATGTTTACATTTTAGTGTGGTATTTTTCCCATAAGGATTTCCTAGGGAAAAAGGAGTAGAGCATCATTACTTTTTAGGGTTTCTTGTCTCCCATAAGGATTTCCTAGGAAAATAATTGTGTTGATTGTCTAGATATGTATGTGTGTGTTTCATTATGTTCTCTATTTCTTACATTGTGTTTCATTATGTTTTATATTTCTTACATTTGATTGTTTTATTCATTTAAGTAGAAATTTTGTTATTAAAAGATCTAAAAATTAAATACAAATTAATCTTCATTATATAGATTTCACTTATTTTATCAAATTTGTTGTGAGAAACTATTTCATTATAATAACTATAAAACTTGACTATTAAATAACAAAATTTTGTATTGATAAACATCTACACTTCTCCAACCTAAAAAAATACATATAACTCTTAGATACATTTAGACATGTGTTTTATTTTGGGCGTTCAAGTCCAGTTTGTAAGCAATAACCTTTAACACTTTGGGAGTTCAAGTCCACTTTGTAAGAAATAACCTAACACTTTGGAAGTTCAAAGCAGGTTTGTTTAAGTAATAACCTACCATTTTGTATTAGGTTATGCTAAATACTTTAGAAAATAGAAGTTTCATTATCACTTGAGGTTATTCATTATTCTAAATACAAATATGAATCCATGACTAATTATGGCATTATTCTTACTTTTTAGTTTATACATCTAATTTGATATTTTAAAATGTACTATGTCCCATTTTGGTTTTTTTTTTTCTTTCAAGATTTTGACCAAACTGAAGAATTAGTGAATGATAGCAGTTGCATATACAAGACATATATTGTAATACTTTTGTTTTGATTCTCATATTTTGTAGAGACAAGTCCAGCTAAACTGTGAAAGATCTATGTAATTGTACTTTCTTTTCTAATAAATAAGAAAGATTGTTTTTTCTATTTGAAAAAAAAAAAACTAACACTTGTATTAGGTTTTCTGAAATTATTGAGTAATGAAGCCTATTGCAGTAGCACCAGTTATTGCAGCAGCACCGGTTATGTGGAATTTTTATACTAAAAAAACAACTACAAATAAACCAATAAACAACTAAAAAAACAATCTGAAGCATAAAGACTCAATGCAACTGAATGCAACTAAGATCCCTACTATTAATTAGTAGTTTCAATTGAATTATTAGTTTTCTATGAAGTTCCTTAATGAAGTTAAAATTTAACTGTAAATTAATAGAGCTAACTTACAGTTAACATTAAATGAAATATGGAACTATTAACTATCAATTGAAACTAAACCATGGGGTGGATAACATAAAACTTTCTATGTTAAGCTAAGTTAACTTCAACAGAAACTACTATAGCTCCCAATCAAAAAACAGTCATACAAAAACAGAGCATATTTTGGTTGCCTCTAAGTTAATAACAAGCAAAATAGTTAACTTTACAGTAAATTACCTATTTGTTTAGTTTCAACTCTAATATCACTTTTCGTGGGTACTCTTTTCCTTGCAGGATTTTCCCTTAATGAGATTGACATTACTTCTTATCTAATATTCTTCTAGTTATTTTCATACATTCATGGCCTACCAGGAGGTCAAGTCTAATGTCATAGTTCTTTTCATACATCATGGATAGCCTCAATAGAGACCGTGCTACTAAAAAGCATCAGAGAGACTGAGGTGGTACTAAAGTCAACTAAAAAAATGCAAACATTATTGTCAAATCAAATTGGACAAGTGATATTGCATAATATGAGATTATGCCATATTGTCAAATCTATCCAATAATCTGAAATCTGCACTACGAAAGTCTGTCCCAATGCTATGCCACATAATTACAAGTTGAGCTGAAGAGTTGAATGTTTCATACATCAGTTAAAAAAAAATCAGAGTTTGAGGTTCAGGAGGAGAAGCAGTGTAGTGAAGGGGAGCAGTAGTGTAGAGGGAATTCATGGAATGATAAAGAGTAAACTCATCCTATGTTTTTTTTTTCACAAGAGAAAAATTGTTGTTTTGATTATATAATATGAAGAAAATAGTCCATGAACCAATACATTATCACATCTGATGATTGGGACCCAATTTTTCCATCCAGAGAAAAAGTTTGTCCCACCCAAGACATTGATAAGTATCCCCATGTCACATACAGAGACAGGATATAAAAACCAGTAATGAACCTCATGATAATGCCAAAATCTAAGTAGTATCCAAGTTTTCCCGAGGCATCTAAAACAAAGTGAAATAGCAGCAAGTAAAATAGAAAAGCAAAGTATAGTGTACCGACGTCCATTTGATATCCAATACATATCAAGTACCCAAAAACATTGACCAACAGATCATATCAAGAACCCAAACAACATTGACTAGCATCACTAAATATGAGAGCAGTGTGATAAGCCGAAAAAAATTGACCAGCAGACCATATCAAGAAACCAACAACATTGACCAGCATCGCTTAATATGAAGGCAGTGTGATAACCTGTCTACATGGAAAAAAAGTATCATATTGTGGAGTCAGGTTTATTGTGTGAGAAATTGCATTGTTAAATACGCCCCCCACTCATCCTATGTTAAGATAGACCAACATTATAGAGCTGGTAAAATTCAACAGACACCTAATGATGGTGTGTCCAAACAGAGAGGACTGCTTAAACTAATATCCAACTCCTTAAAATGATATCAAACTGATACTACTATGATGATTACTTGCTCGTTAAAAAAATTATGCATGAATACATTTAATGAAGAGTTTGAACCACTTGTGGTGTTGGAAAAAAATCCTGGATCCAAAATCATTGATTTAGAAACTAACTCGATAATATATTGGCCAATTCAGAAAAACAACGGAAACCCACAAACTCCAAACCAAAAATGATCTGGATTATACTAAACATGAAATGAAAGCTAGCAATAATACAAAACAAATTGAGAGGTACAATGAAAAGCAATTTCTATTAATGAAACAACCATGACAAACCTACAATGACCAAAATGGTGGTAGCTCTGTTTAAAAGAAATGTCTATTACACTCATTCACAAAAAATGTCATAACAAGAGGACCATACACCATTTGCAGTAGACCATACCGTGCGGACGGGAGGAGCAACATACCTGGTATTGCAGTAGACCAACAGCGCCGACGAGAGGAGCAACAACACGGACGGGAGGAGCGAAAATCAGGAAAAGACCAATAAACGCAATGACACAGCGCTCTGCCATTTCAAAGAGACCGAAAAAACAACCAACTTCGTGGGCGATTTATTTATAGAAATTCAGTTCCTACGATCCCCCAAGTTCGCCTGGAATTTGTTGCTGCTTTTCCCACCGCAAAAAATTTTTGCCCGCATCGTCAGCAGTGTCGTCAATCTAAACGGAATCACAAGTTCGGCCGGCTTTATAAATGTTCGGCCAAACTATTGCCAAAAAAAAAAATTCGGCTCTAATTCTCACAAAAGTGTAAACTCAGCCTTCACGTTTCCGCCCGGAGTAAATCTTGTTTTTTCTACTGCTGAATGTCTTCTAATGCATAGATCTAGATTTTTACAGCATTTATCTTGATCACCTAACTGCATCTAAAGATATCGGCATTCATCTCTATTGTTAGGGCTGTTGGTTATGCACAGCTAAAGTGGTCTTTTTTCGTACGCTTGGAATTAAGATTCATACTAACATCTGCATTTCCCTTTCATCCAGCAATCATATGTACATAATCTACTGAAGGGACAACGCAGTATTTTCTCCAACAACTCTCCATTTATGCAGTGCGTACTTTGGCATTTTTTTAGGGTCATTCTAGCCTATGTATTTGGCTTGAGTGCATCATATTTGGAGCACTGTTGTAACCATAATCTATCTCCAATAATAATAAAAGGCTCACCTATTATGTATATTTCTGTGTCGTTCATATTTTATGTATACTTGTTGCAGTTTCAAATATTGTGTTTGTGTATTACTGCGTTCTCCCTTTTGGGATATTACAAACTACCAAGGCTTGTCAAGAAGTGCTAGGGTGTGTTAGGGAGTGTAAAAGCATGCCAAGGAATTTAGGGGATGCTAACACATGCCACATAGTTCCAAGGAATTTAATACATTCCAGGTGATATGGCATGTCAAGATGTAAACTGTGTTTCTCAGTTGTTTTACGAAAATAGTGGGATGTGATGAGCCTTGTCTTGGTAAATTGTTAAGTGGGATGAGTTGAGGTTTGACATAAGTACCCTAATATGAGTTACAGGTAGTTTTTAGGTGAACAAGGCATATGTTGAATTTCCACAACACATGATAATATGGGTTTGGTCTAGAATATTTGATTCAAACACACTTAAGTTCCACAACACATCTACTTTAGTGCACATGACAATTTTTTAACTTTTTCAAACTTTTCTTCGTTAAATTACAAACTATAATAGTATAGGCTAGATATATCATACCGGGGATCATGACCCTTTACAATCACAGTGATACAAGAAATACAACTAGGGCTTGGTGTTAGTCCTTTGAATACAAATATACCTTGAACAAGACATCACTTGACCCACTTTTTTTATGGTGGCCACACATAGCCCTTTCGTTCCACATGTCCTGAACACATTTGGAAGGTCCTCTTGCCTCCCATTATGAAACTCCTCAATATTCCTCTATCAATGAACTCAACTCCTTTAGGTTACTGAACTTGGCTCAAAATTTATTTCCCTATATCTACCTCTTTTTTACTTTAAGGTCAACAACACTTAGTATTTTCGATCAATTGTTCACAACTCCATTTGTGAAAAACTCTTTGGTCTTCCCACTTTTTCCATACCCCTACTCCAATATGACAAGTCTAGGGTTATGGAGGTTTCCCTTCTTCTCACTGAATCAATCCTCTACAATATAGTGAAATATGGCTAGTTGGCTATCCCATTGACTGCTACTTTAGTTCTTTAAGGTCGGCACATCCTTAGGCCCAATAAACCTACCCTTATACCAGTCTTTTTTTCCTTCACAAGTAGAGGAATCAAGGCTCTTATTTTACAATCACCTAACAACCCTCCAATTTTACTTGGATCGCCATCAATTTTCCCAACCACAATTAACTATTTTACTGATCCAGTTCCCACAACATGGCCCTCATCTAGTGATTTGAGTCCTCTCAAAATCATTACTATTGTGTACCAATTTCTTTTTTGTCCAAGCTATGAAAAAATATGAACTACTCCTCTTATCATAGTTCTAAAAATTTGTAGATGACTGAACTAGGGTCACAAATCATCCAGTAACATTCCATTGACTAAATTTTTATAGGTTGCTTCATATCTTTGTCCAAAACTCTATGGACATTCCACCAAAATCAACTCCTCTTCATGTTAATAAATTCCTCACATGGCACATTTCTTCTGCTTAATCTTCTACTTAGGTTCAACCTTCCTTTGGATTTTTTATCTCTGCACATACTTCTACAAACCATATTCAAAATATGTGTTATATATTGCATATATAAACCTCTCTCTAAGGGTCGTGACCCCTCTTATCCTACGCATACTTGTAATAGTCTTAAGGGCATACCTTATAGAGTGAACATGCTAGAAAACCTCCCTAAATAGGGCATTATACTTCTATTCTAATTTATTTAGAACAAACCCTATACACCCATAGAAAAAACAAGAACTCTTGCCTCCATAAGAGACTCGACCTAGCTCATATGGATCCTTAAATTTTGGGCATTTCTTTGACTGAATCTTGACCTTAACTTTAGTTATATATTGCCCTCAAGCTATAGTCACCTCAGTCAATATTACACCTATGGCTACTTCTGTTCTGGCCCTAAATTATAGTCCAGTCCCTCCTCCATTTGTGTTGGTCTTTATCACAGACATTGCAGCCTACTAACCTGCTGGGAAAAATACTGAGAGGGGGGGGTGAATCAGTATTTACTGCATAATCAAATCTTTTTACTTTTCATTCCTTAAAACCCATACGCTACTTTCCTTCAGTAAACTAGCGTATATACGCGGATCCCCTTTATGAAACTAGCGTATACACAGAGATCTAGATCTGACATTAAATCTTCACTTATATTATTCCATCATTCATTCATCAGATGTTCAATAAACAATAAACATGTGCAGTAAGAACAGAATAAACCATCACACAAAGCATCACACATGAACACCAGGATTTTTAGGTGGAAACCCAAATCAGGAGAAAACCACCACTGCAGTTGCTCAGCCTTCAATATTTTATTATAGAGAAAACATCTTACAACATATGTGCTGGCGCAGACTTGACCAGCACGCAGGCACCCACCTGCGCTCGTTTACCAGCCTCTCCTGGAAGGGAGCTCCAACCCCCTGACTCGTTTACCAGCCTCACCTGGAAGGGAGCTACGACCCCCGATCTCGTTTACCAGCCTCACCTGGAAGGGAGCTACGACCCCCTGACTGAAGGCTACAACCTTCAGCACCACCTTGGACCACGTTTCATCAATTTTCACACTGGATCCAACAACTTCAATAGAACACCACTTGCAGGCCACATTTCATCATATTTCCAGACTGAACCCTTTCCATACTTTTAAGCACAAACATACATCACCAACAGATACTTATCAACACAGATCAGATAGCAGAAACACAGCAGAACAGATTAGATATTTCATAACCTTTGCTTCAGCAAACCCTAGTTTGCATACGCGCTTTTACTTCACTGATGTCGCGTATATACTCGCTTTCGTCCACACAAACCAGCGTATACCTCAGTGTAATTTTATTGCACATACGCGCTTTCTCTTCGCTGAAGCCGCGTATATACGCGCTTCCTCTGCGACGAAGTAGCGTATAGATCTTCAGTCATTACAGAGCAGCATACTTCATCAGATCAGATATTCAGTTCAGATTTACCCTTTCACTTCAGACAGATGTTCGCCTAGATGTTCGCCTCATCACAGATCTAAGCCTTCCATAATCAGATCTAGCAAATACAAGTGTAATTCAGATCTAGATCCCCTTCTTCATCATTGGTGCATCATACATTCAGATTTATCATTCAAGTGTAACCCTTTCCATTCAGATATACTTCAGAGAGAAGTATTCATTCAAGCTCAGACATCTTGCACCCTCACTCATGTTATGCACAATGAATTTGTTCTCCTTATATAGGTTTATCCTTTTTCAATACCATGAGCCCCTTTTTCAATACCATGGGCCAAAACAATACCATGAGCCCAAAACTACCTGGACGGGGTCAAATAGGCGGATCATTACCCAATACCATGGGTCAATACCATGGTGGTTACCCTTGGTTTTTCACTTTTTGAGCGCTTTAGCCCATACGCGACTTGGCACGTTCTTTTCCGCGTGCATACGTGACTTCCCCTAGGCCAATCCGCGTATACCTAGAGACATACTCTTTTTCATCATAGAATCTAGCACATGCTAAAATCCTTTCTTCATTGCCTTCTGTACTCACTGTAGATACATCAGATTTCCTTCATCAAGAACATATTCTATCAAGCACAACTTCATCAAGTGGATTGCCATCAAGGACAACACATGTCAACAGTCGCATGTCTTCATCTTCATTCAGTGGGTTGCCATCAAGGACAACACTCTGCATCATATTTCCAACAATCTCCCCCTTTGGACTTGATGGCAACCATGATGGTGTTTGGTTACCACAACAGATTTAAGACAATATTTGACACCATTCTTTCTCTTCATTCAAACACCATGTATGTCACTCTCCCCCTTTGACATCAAGGGCAAATGGCGGATCAACACCAACATACTCTCCCCCTTTTCTCCTCATGTAGAAGAAGCGTTCTGCAGATCTGATGTATACTGAAGTGACCAAGCTCCCCCTGAATTCATGTTGAATCTTGAAACATATTTTTCAATGAAGTACATGACTCTATGACATTCCTATCACCAATGACTCATACTTACATCAAAGATTCATCCAAGTGGATTTACATATAAGACTCAAGTACCCTACCAAGTGGGTTTACACAATTCAACTCATCTACCCAACCAAGTGGGTTTACAAATTTGACAAGTCCTTACATGACTGAATATTACAATTTTACATCATGGGTCTCAACAAGACCTTTTCAACAAATTACAAAGATGACCATTTAAGACCAACACCAGAAAGTCCTTAAGAAAGAGAACATATTTCAGAATCATCATAATGCCAACATTGCATTATACTCAGCAAAGCTAATGCTCCCCCTGAATCTGTGCAACCAAGTAACCTTTCCAAATGACTAAGGCTCCCCCTTAGTTTGTGCATCCTAAAAACTTCCACCAACAAATCATCAAGGCATCTTCATCAAAACATTAGAAACAGAATTATGAGAACTGGAACACCACCAGAGATACCAAACAGTATCAGAGATACCAAACAGCACTGCATCTGTGCTGAAGAGAGCTGAACCAACCAAAAATTGTCAGCAATCAGTCATACGCGGTTTTCTTTGCAGGAACTAGCGTATATACGCGACTGTGTTTCAGGAAACCCGCGTATCCCAAGCCATCTTCTAAATTTATGTAGATTTGTTCTTTTGATTGGCAGAGAATACTCCCATCTTCTGTCTTAGATACTCGAACGCTTCCCTGGGCAGAGGTTTGGTAAAAATATCAGCAACTTGTTCTTTGGAGGGAACATACTCTAACTTCACCGTTTGCTCAAGCACTTGTTCACGTAAGAAGTGATACTTGATGGGAATGTGCTTGGTCTTTGAATGCATAACATGATTCTTTGAAATACTGATGGCACTTGTATTGTCACACTTAATGGGGACAGGAGGAGTACATTTGATTTGAAAATCTTGTAAGGTTTGCATCATCCAAAGGAGTTGAGTGCAACAAGATGCGGCAGCTACATACTCTGCTTCAGCTGTTGATAAGGCAATAGAATTTTGCTTCTTGTTGAACCAAGAAACTAACCGGGGCCCCATGTAGAATGCACCACCACTAGTGCTTTTCCGATCATCAACACTTCCAGCCCAATCTGCATCAGTGTAAGCATGAAGAGTAATATCAGCATTCTTTGGATACCATAGACCAAAGTCTTGAGTTCCTTGAAGATATTTGAATATTCTTTTAACAGCCTGAAGATGAGACTCTTTTGGATTAGCTTGGAATCGTCCAACAATCCCAACAGCATGCATAATGTCAAGTCTAGTCCCAGTGAGATAAAGTAAACTTCCTATCATCGATCTATACTCTGGTTGATTCACTGTGGGAGAATCATCATTAGAACTGAGACTGCATCCGGTTATCATTGGTGTACTTACAGGTTTGCATTCTTCCATGCCATACTTCTTCAGAATTTGCTTAAGATATTTTTCTTGAGATAAAAAAATACCATTTGCCGTTTGGTGCACTTGCAAGCCAAGAAAGAATGTTAGTTCCCCAAGTAAAGACATTTCAAATTCTTGCTGCATTACAGAAGCAAATTTTTGACTCAAAGATTCTTCGTTGCTCCCAAAAATGATGTCATCAACATAAACAACCACAATCAATAGTTTATCATTTTCAATTTTTGTGTACAAGTTACTATCAGCAGACCCTTTTGAAAAACCTTGTTGATGAAGATATTTGTCAAGACGATAATACCAAGCTCTTGGAGCTTGTTTGAGACCATATAGAGCCTTTTTAAGTCTACAAACAAGATTTTCATCATTTCCCAAAATGAATCCTTCCGGTTGTTCTATATATACTTCTTATTCTAGATCACCATTAAGAAAAGCAGATTTAACATCCATTTGATAAACTTTGATTTGTTGATAACTTGAAAAAGCAAGAAACATTCTTATGGCTTCAAGTCTAGCTACAGGAGCAAAAGTTTCTTCAAAGTCTATACCTTCTTGTTGAGTATACCCTTTGTAAACCAATCTAGCTTTGTTTCTTACAACATCCCCATTCTCATTTAACTTGTTCTTGAAAATCCATTTAGTTCCAATGACATTTTTATCATGAGGTCTTGGAACCAAATCCCAAGTGTCATTCTTTTCAATTTGAACAAGTTCTTCATCCATGGCTTGCCTCCAACATTCATATTTGCTAGCTTCATTGACATTGTGTGGTTCAATTGTGGATATGAGTGCCAAATGATTAGAAGATCCTACAAGAGTTCTCCTTGTTCGTACACCAGATTCCTTGTCACCCAAAATTTGAGATTCGGGATGATTCTTTTGAACATATCTGGATGGAGCTTTTTCAGATAGATCATCTTCAGGTTCTTCATTGGATCCACTGTCTATATCATTTCTATCTGATGTAGAAGGCCATATGTCGCTATCATCTTCTTTTGTTGTTTGTTTTTCTTCTTTAGGAGCTGCAGAAGACTCATCAATAACAACATCAATACATTCAACAACCTTTCGAAGCCTTTTATTGTAACATGTGAATGCTTTTCTTGACGATGAGTAACCAAGAAATATCCCTTCATCTGATCTAGGTTCAAATTTTCCAAGATTTTCATCATTATTTTTGATAAATCATTTACTTCCAAAAACCTTAAAATGCCTCACAGTGGGAGAATTGCCATACCAGAGTTCATATGGAGTTTTGTCACTATTTACCCGAACATGAGCCTTATTGAGAATGTTAACTGCTGTATGTGTTGCTTCACTCCAGAACATGTCAGGAACATCAGAATCAGCAAGCATAGCTCTAGCCATTTGAACAATTTTTCTATTCATTCTTTCTGCTACACCATTTTGTTGTGGAGTGCCTGCTACAGAGAATTGTCTTTTAATGCCATGTTGTTCACAAAAATCAAAGAATTCATTTGATGAATATTCTCCTCCTCGATTAGATCTAAGACACTTGATTTTTAGATCTAATTCATTTTCTGCCAATGCTTTGAAGCTCTGAAATTTTTCAAGTGCTTGATCTTTGTGTTTAATGAACCCGATCCAACACATTCTAGAGTAGTCATCGATAAATAAGATATAGTATTCTTCCCCACGTAATGACCTTTTCCTCATAGGTCCACAGATATCAGTATGAATGAGTTCAAGAGGCTTACTTGATGATCCTTCTTTGGCATTAAATCGTACTCTGGTCTGCTTACCAAATTGACAAGATTTGCATATGGTACTTTCCGGAAGATTGACCTTGGGAAGATCACGAACGGCTTGAAGTCTGCTTGCTTTGTTGATTTGAGAGAAACTCAGATGCCCCAGCCTTCTATGCCATAGCCAATTTTCTGAAGACTTGCTTAAGTAACATTGATCTATGCCGTTTAGTACATATAGGTTGCTTGGATTTCTTTTTCCTTTTATAATGATTTTACCTGTATCAAGATCACGAACCACACATTCTTTGGAACTGAAGACCACTTCTGCTCCTTGATCACACATTTGACTAACACTTAACAGGTTATGCCTTAATCCATCCACATACATGACATCTTTAGCCTTCACCTTTTCTTTTAGAAAAAATGACCCTTTTCCTTTAATTACAGCAGGAGTATCATTTCCAAATGTAACTTTCTTTTCTTTTTCTAGAGCATTATAAGTATGAAGTTTGCTTTTGTCACCTGTCATGTGTCTTGAGCACCCACTATCGATGTACCATTGATTTTCTTCACCTTCCGCAAATAATGCAATCCCACAATTTTCAACTGGTGGTTCTTTCTTTTTCCATATTTTAGAGCTTGAGGGAACATGTTCTTTTGGTTGGATCTTGTTCCTGCAGTCAGATTCTTCATGGCCAAAGTTATTACAATAAGTGCATTCAACTTCACTTTGAAGAGGAGAAAAATTGTTATAGGTATTCTTCTTTGGTTCAGTATCCAGCCTTTTCTTTCTTGCTTCTCTTGTCATGATGGTTTTATATGCAACACATTGGATAGCTTTATGACCAAAATTGTGACAAGTGAAACATTGCCCATTGAAGTAGAAATTTCTGCGATCATGGAATCTTCTATTTGAATTCACTTGTTGGTTGTAGTGTCTTTGAAAGCTATCCCTGTTAGTGTTCCTTGAATTGAGATGGTCCTGCTTTCCCTGTAGAGATCCTTTATTCCCTTGCTGAGTGGCTGAATGATGTAAACCACCTGTAACTGCTTTTAGATAGTTTGGTGCTGAAGTTTGAGAAGATTCTCCGGTATAACCAAGACCTGTCTTTATAAGAGGAGAACGTTGTACCTTGATGATCTCATCTAAGGTTTCAGATCCTTTAACAAATCTAAGATTCAAGGTTTTTGCTTTCTCAACTTCTTTTCTTTGACTTACCACTTCACATTCTAGTTTTTCAATATGTTTCTTTGCTTCTTCAAGCTGCTTTTCAATGGTCTCTCTGATTATCTTTTGTTCTTCTAAGCGTAGTTTTAGTTGATTATTTTCTTCAAGAAAATCGTTTTCCTCTAGAGCATCCATAAAAGTATCCTTTTCTTCTTTTTGTTCAAATGCCATGAGAAGTCTAAGATCTTCTTCACATTCTTCCTCACTATTAGATGACTCATCACTATCTTCATTAGCATAGTAACTTTTCTTAGAGCTAGATCGGTTCTTATTCCTTCTTAATACTTCTTTTCTTTTATAAGGACATTTTGCAGCATAATGACCAACTTTACCACACTCAAAACATTTGAAGGGAAGCTTACCTTTGAATCTTCCAGTACCTAGTTGGAGCTTTCTCACGAAATTTGCTTCTTCTTCATCGGATACATAAATGGATTCTTTGACAACCTCTTTTTCTCATTTCAAAAGCAGTCAGAGTACCATGTAATTGAACAATAGTAAGCGATTGCAGATCTTGCCTTTCTTCAATAGCTGAAACTTTAGAGTCAAATTTTGAAGTCAAAGATCTTAAGACCTTTTCCACCAGAGTAGTATCAGTTATGGTTTCACCCAAATTTCTCATTCGATTTACAATATCATCCAGACGAAGAAAGAAGCTGGCAACACTCTCATCACTATGCATCTTCAAATTTTCATATTCAATTCTAAGAGTTTGGAGTTTTGCACTTTTTACCTTTGTGTCTCCTTCATAGCTTAGAATGATTTTGTCCCATATTTCTTTTGCTGAATGTAGCTGCATCACTTTAGCAAATTCTGATTCGGACATGCTTCCTAGCAAGACATTTACTGCTTTGGCATTGATTTCATACTTCTTCCTTTCAACTGCATCAGTAGGAATACTTGTCGGATATTGATAACCTTCTTCGACGATTGCCCATACATCTGCACCAAGACTTTGCAGATATGCTTTTGTTCGTACCTTCCAAAATATCAGATTACTTCCATTGAATAGAGGTGGCTTTATAGACATCACTCCTTCTTGACTTCCCATTGCGACGGATCTCCTTCAAGCGATCAAGCTTCTACAGAAGGACCACGCTCTGATACCAATTGTTGGGAAAAATACTAAGAGGGGGGGGGGGTGAATCAGTATTTACTGCATAATCAAATATTTTTACTTTTTCATTCCTTAAAACCCATACGCTACTTTCCTTCAGTAAACTAGCGTATATACGCAGATCCCCTTTATGAAACTAGCGTATACACAGAGATCTAGATATGTCATTAAATCTTCACTTCTATTATTCCATCATTCATTCATCAGATGTTCAATAAATAGTAAACATGTGCAGTAAGAACAGAATAAACCATCACACAAAGCATCACACATGAACACCAGGATTTTTAGGTGGAAACCCAAATCGGGAGAAAACCACCGCTGCAGTTGCTCGGCCTTCAATATTTTATTATAGAGAAAACATCTTACAACATATGTGCTGGCGCAGACTTGACCAGCACGCAGGCACCCACCTGCGCTCGTTTACCAGCCTCTCCTGGAAGGGAGCTCCAGCCCCCTGACTCGTTTACCAGCCTCTCCTGGAAGGGAGCTACGACCCCCTGATCTCGTTTACCAGCCTCACCTGGAAGGGAGCTACAACCCCCTGACTGAAGGCTACAACCCTCAGCACCACCTCGGACCACGTTTCATCAATTTTCACACTGGATCCAACAACTTCAATAGAACAATACTTGTAGGCCCCGTTTCATCATATTTCCAGACTGAACCCTTTCCATACTTTTAAGCACAAACATACATCACCAACAGATACTTATCAACACAGATCAGATAGCAGAAACACAGCAGAACAGATCAGATATTTCATACCCCTTGCTTCAGCAAACCCTAGTTTGCATACGCGCTTTCACTTCATTGATGTCGCGTATATACGCGCTTCCGTCCACACAAACCAGCGTATACCTCAGTGTATATTTTATTGCGCATACGCGCTTTCTCTTCGCTGAAGCCGCGTATATACGCGCTTCCTCCGCGGCGAAGTAGCATATAGATCTTCAATCATTACAGAGCAGCATACTTCATCAGATCAGATATTCAGTTCAGATCTACCCTTTTGCTTCAGACAGATGTTCGCCTAGATGCTCGCCTCATCACAGATCTAAGCCTTCCATAATCGGATCTAGCAAATACAAGAGCAATTCAGATCTAGATCCCCTTCTTCATCATTGGTGCATCATACATTCAGATTTATCATTCAAGTGTAACCCTTTCCATTCAGATATACTTCAGAGAGAAGTATTCATTCAGGCTCAGACATCTTGCACCCACACTCCCATTATTCACAATGAATTTGTTCTCCTTATATAGGTTTATCCTTTTTCAATACCATGGGCCAAAACAATACCATGAGCCCAAAACTACCTGGACGGGGTCAATTAGGCGGATCATTACCCAATACCATGGGTCAATACCATGGTGGTTACCCTTGGTTTTGCACTTTTGAGCGCTTTAGCCCATACGCGAATTGGCACGTTCTTTTCCGCGTGCATACGCGACTTCCCCTAGGCCAATCCGCGTATACCTAGAGACATACTCTTTTTCATCATAGAATCTAGCACATGCTGAAATCCTTTCTTCATTGCCTTCTGTACTCACTGTAGATACATCATATTTCCTTCATCAAGAACATATTACATTAATCTGACTTCATCGAGTGGATTGCCATCGCGGGCAACACATGTCAACGATCGCATGTCTTCATCTTCATTCGGTGGGTTGCCATCAAGGACAATTTATCATATACCTTGCAACCTACTAACCTCCACAAGTTAGTGTCTCAAACCTCTCTACTATTTTAAAATTTGATGTGGCCTTCACATAGAAACACCACTGAAATCACATGCCCAAATTCTCATGAGCCGCCTCTCTTGAGCTTGATCTACCATAATAGAACCAATAATATGTCATCCTACTTCCTATGTTTAACCCATTAAGGTATGTGACATTCTTGTGAACACTCATGTGATGATCTTACTCTTGGTGGATGATCATGGCCTCCCCTTAGCAACGCTTACTCAACCCTGTAACGTGACCTAATTTAGCAATACATATCTCTTGGCCTCCTTGATCAAATGAGCTCCTTTTCACTTGATGTTATTTCCTTCATACTAAGGCCTTATTAAATAGCTTTTCCTAGCTAGGCCTCTTAAGAACGCTCTAGAACTTACGAACTTTATCCACTTAGACCTTAGGAAATATTATCTTTACTTTTCAATTTTATTTTGGATTTTAAACCCCATCTCGGGTCCAAGGCCCCTTCACTTGGGTTATTTTCCCACAAATCCTTTTGTGGCCAAAATCACACAAACCCATCTCACTAGGCTTGTGGATTACCTCCCAAGGTACAAAATTCAACAACATAGTCTAGTTGTAGTAATCATAACTTGGTCAAGCTCCTATAGTCAAACGAGGAATTTTTGGGTTGCCAAGTTGAAACTTAAGTAAGGGTAGTTGTTAGGGCATGATAGATAGGGAGGGTTAGGGCATGCAAAGGAATTAAAAGGCGTGCTAAAACATGATGGACAATGTTAATGCATGTTGAGGAGTGTTAAGAAGTGTCGAGGCATCACAAGGGAGAACTAGGTCAAAATGCATGGAAATGAACAAATAATAATGTGTGTCAGGGGGGTGTCAATGAGTTCAAGTTTTCCAAGGATGAAGTGTGTTAGAAGAATTTCATACTGAGATTTGTAAGAGGCAAGCCTGCAAATGCCATAGGGGGCTTGAAAAAGAAGTTTCAGACAAAGGGTGATTTTTTTTGGGGCATAATAATATTTTTCGCTTTATCTATTATTTTTACATGACATGTAGTACACTTTGGTTTAATGGTCATGTTTTAAACTATTTTAGAAATTTTCATATTGTACATTGTTGTGTAGGGGCACTAGGCTTGTGATGACTTATATCTTGTGTGTCTTGTGTATCTTTTGGTTCTTTCAAATTCTCAGATAATTCTCTATTGTTTATATGAACTAGACATACATGTGAAATATTTCCTATGTAAGTTATGTTGCTTGGTTTTTTTATGACAATGGCTAGATGTGATCCTTGTCTTGGTAAGTTCTTAAGTGAGTAGATTCCATCTTGGACATGAGTGGCCTAAGATGACGTATAGGTAGTTCTTAGGTGAAAAAGGAATAATCTACTTGTAGTAGGTGCAATTGATCAAGTTTTTACGGCTGAAGAAGACCAATGCCACATGAAATACAGTAGCTAAGGACTCTATTGGGTTCCTAAGTCATGAAAAAATGTAAGGCAAGTTGTGAGGGAATGAGTGCTATTAGCCACCTATAAATTTTTTCATACCAAATGGTGGCTAAAACATTTTTGGAGCCTTCAAGAAACAAATTTTATTGCTAAAAAGTGTTATCTCTTGAAGACTCTTGAAGGCATCATTCCCTTGTTTAAATCTTCACTACTGTTTCCATTTAGAAATCAGAAATTTTTTTGATTCCATAAGAGAAAATACTGCTGCAAACACCATTTTTCCCTCCTTCAACTTCAAAACTAACCTTCATTTTGTTCCCTTTTCCCCCCATCATTTTCCTCTATTTTTCATCTATTCCCCTTTTTCCCTTCATAAAATCCACCTTCTAGAGTTTAAAACTCCTTTTTTACTCTGCTGAAACCCCAAAATCCATCAAAAAACTCTGAAAAATTCATAAAAAATACACTTTTGTATTACAGAATTAAGCCCCCTTGGACTAAGTCCTAACCACTTCCCCATTACATGCCCTGGTGATAGAACCAAGCACTAAGCCATGTAAGCGCTTATCGCATCGTAAAAATCAGAGCGCGTAAGTCTGTTGGCCATGTTAAAAAGTTTCGATGCGATTAGCCTTTTTGATTCATAACCCCCGATCCTATAGCCGCTTCATATAACCTTTGGCCCGCAATCGGGCGCTATAACATTATAAATTTCCATCTTCAATTAATATTTTCCTTTGTTAAGTCATAAACCCACTTTTTCCAAAGTTTTGGTCTAAACGCGCCCATACAATGATTTTTAATGAAAAAATGGGTATATTGAAAGACCCGCATCCAAAGTTCTGATGTGATTGAGTCCCTTTGTTAAAACCCTGCCCTCTACTTTTTACTCCATATAACTTGTGCCCGGGACCAAGAGTTAAAGGTCCCGAAGCGCTAATTGCATCAAAAAATTCAAATGGATAGATTGAAAGACCAAGTCCAAAGTTCCGATTGCGATTGGCCCTTTATATATTAAGCCCTGGGCCTATCGCATTCCATATAAACCCATGGCCCTGCAGACGGGCGCCAATCCATTTCATATGTATATATCCCACCCCTATACATAAAACCTTTGTTTTATGTTAATTTTTGGTTTTCGCATGTTATAAAGGGTTTTTTGCCTGTTCGCTTTCAAAGCAATCTCCACCGTTGATCTTGAGCCGATCAAATGGCCTGCGCATCATCACATCGGAAATGTTCAAAAGTGCATTTCACATATGTTATTTCTCCTCCCTGATTGATCATTCCTCGATCAATCATGAGCCGTCGATCTCCTTTCCGCCTTCCTTTGATTCGACGACCCTCATTCGTTCTGATCGAAAATATTTCCCCTGCCTTTGAACCCCCTGATTCATTCCCCGCCATCGATTTGATCTGTAGATCGACAGCCAGTGCTCAATCGCATTGCTGCTATCCAAGTTCTTCCCCCCGCCGATCGCCGAGCCCTGATTGCATCTAGACCATCCACGTGTCCAAATCGGACGGTCCAGATCGCGTTTCCCGACTTTGGTTAAAACTATGCAGCCCCGCTCATATTTCTTTTCAAGCAATCCTAGCCGTTGATCTCTGCAGATCAACAACCCTCATCAACACTTCTTCCACCCTTGTATTATTTCATCCAACCCCAGATTTAATCTCCATTGTTCAAATCTCAGATCTGACAGCGCAGATTGAAACCACCCATCTTCCTACTACCTACGCATCTATCCCATATTGTGCTCGTTCTCTACCATCAGATCTTAGGCCCCAAATCTAACGACCCACATTCTATATCACATATTTTTCAGCACGATGGTTAATTTCCAAAGGGCCATGCAAAATGGATAGTTTTTGGTGCCACGTGTCGGGCGGGGACGCATATCGCGTTCCAAAAGGCAAAACTACCTACTTTCTTTTTTTCTGTGCGAAAACAGTGGCTTTCATCCCCGAAACCACTTTTCCTCTTTCCCATTATGTTTCATCAAGCGTGCCCCCCACCATTGATCTCTGAAGATCAACGGCCCAGATTTAATTTGGCCTTACATTATCGCCCTCCACCCTCGCCAAAGGATTTTAACACGTAAACTCCACTTTTGATCGCATGGGCCGATCTCATCCGATGGCCCACGATCATCCCGAACCCCCAACTTCACTTTTAACCATATTTTCCTCCTAAAAAAGGTTTTTTAACCTTATCTCATCAAATTCTCGCCATTTCTTTATATAAGTGACTCCCTCGCTTATTTTCTCCCAGATCGCTCCCGACTGTCGATCTTTGCAGATCGACAGATCCTACTTAAAAGCTCCCTTTGCTCTTCCTTTTGGCTTCTACGTAGATCTTTGCCATTGGATGCTGCCATCCAATGGCCACGCTCCTTCCCCACACCCTTTGAAGCAGTTTACCCAATAAACGCAGGATTTCATAACAGTTGTGTGTTTTTTTCAGGTTCAAATGAATTTCAAAATATTTTAAAGAGAGATGATAAAGCCGAGGATGACGATCCTCATGGCTTTGTTTATTTAAATAGAAGCCATACAAAGGGTTCTACTCCATGTTTCATCAATTCTTTATGGGAATTTATGCCACATGAGCCCTGTGCAGCCCTGCACATCAACAAGACACAGACCATAAAATGAATCAAAAGAGTATCAGTGTTGAATATTAAGATACAAAAGAACAGAAGATTGATGAAAATTTTGAGGGGATTACGACTAAGATTTATTATCAAAAGCCTAATCCTCCAAATTAAAATAGTGATTAAAGAAATTTAAAAGGGTCATCAGACAAAAAGGCCTCCACCACCACAACAGAGGCCAATTGATTCCTCTTAGCTACCATAGTGCCACCTGTAGCTTCAAAGCACTCAAGGAGAGGCCGAGTAATGACCTACAGAGAATATCTACCTCACAACCACCAAAGAGTTAATTCAGCCGAAGAACTAATTGAAAAAATATCTGCTGAGTTACTACAGAGATGACAAAGAGCCTTAAAAGTCAACAAAATATCCCACTGAGTTTAATCCTTAATGTAAATCAATTAATACAGTGAAAATATCTGTACTCTTCTCCATTAAGCACCTCAAAGGCCAAGAAGAATTAATCTGTATTAATTGATCCAAGAGATATTTTATCAGATCCCACCTCCTCATTCCTTCTAGAAATACTTCTGTAGAAGATGAGAAAATTTTGGCTGCAGAACTTTGAAATACACTTGAGCTTGAAAATTTTACCTGTAAATAGTGTTCACGTGCTCTTGAAGCTCTACTTGTGATTAGATAAGTTAGTCTGGAAAGTGTAGATGATTGCTAAACTGAAACACTGGACCTAAAGTCGTAACTGGTTTGAAGCATCAATACAAGTTGATTTATGGGATCCTGTTCTATGTTGATGGTGATGCTATTTCTTATTGTAAATTGTTATTTTATTTCTTTTTCCACTTTGTTCATCTTCTGTTATAAAGAACAGCAAGCATAGAGTTACGATTTACTGTATATCAATACCCTTCTCTGACTGATAAGATTTATCTAAATGTTTTCTTCCAATTTGTGTTATTTAGGAATGATTTAATTCAGTTTAAGCGGTAGGAATGTTGGTGTTCCCTCCTCATACTATCTTAGCTAATTTTTATTCTTGAAAGTTATTTTCATTTCATGCTAATTAGAGATGAACTAAGGAAGATATGGTGAGCCCTGGTCCTAGTTTTATCCCAAAATACTGATTGAAAGTTTCCCTAGGAATGTGTTGAAAGCTGGCTAGTTTCGAAGTACTTACCAGATCTTAGACCATTCGTTGTTATCGTTGGTGTTTCCCCTGTGTTTAAATGTTTTTCTATTGAAAGTGTATCAAAGGCTGGCTAGTTTCGAAGTCCTTACCAGATCCTGGATTTCTTTTATGTTTTTCTTAAGTGTTTGTCAAAGGCTGGCTAGTTTCAAAGTACTTACCAGATCCTGGGCCGCTCTTTGTTCTTCATTTGTTTAATTCCCCTCATTTTTTTATCATTTCATTCCATAAATCAAATTTAAAGAGATCCTTAGACATATATGAATTTCCCCATAGACTACTCTTGAACCTGCTGTTTCAATTAAAACGCTATTATGACTCCATAGCCCAATGGAATAAAACCTGCAATTATCCATATTTTTGGCCAAAGCTTGTTCTATTTGCTTGAAACTTCTCACCTTTGAAACTCTTTCCATTTAAAACTTTCCAATCAAGCCATAATGATGCTAAACCATCCAAAAACAAAACAAAACCCTTGGTCTTCATAGCTAGCCTAATATCATTACCCAAAATTCAAATACAAATCCATCTTTGCACTTATTGGAGAGATCCCTCTCCAGATTCATGAGGGCTAGATCCTAGAATCCCAAAGTGGTTGAAACGGTGTTTCTCCCTGCTATCAGAATTTGCTAATCTTGCTGATTACACAGAGCTAACATTTCTGGTGACCATACTAGGGATCAAACCCAAATCTCCAGTTCCCTTAAAAAATTAATAAACCTTGTGAGTAAAAGCAGCCCTTTCAAGAACTACCCATCAAACGGTAATCATGATGAAACTTGTTTGAATCAGTGACAAACTAGGAAAACCCTAGGATTCTCATAAGACTTTATCTAACCTTGAAAAATTCGTTGGCTTAACCATAAGAGTAGTCTGTCTTTGTCTCATAACTGTATCTAAGTTGTGAAACAGATTTAGTACACTCTTAACAACCATTAGGACTGAAAAATAACTCAGAAAACCCAAAAATATTTCAAATTGGTATTCAATAAACATGGTGGTGGACCATAAAACCTCTTACCTCCAAAGGAGCTAAAAAATTCCACTTGGCAATTCCACAATCCTTAACAGACCTTAAGACTCCACTGGGAAGAATCCTTATCATTGTAATATCATTTAAACTCAGTTAGTGGACTGTAGGATTTAAATTTTAAAACTGATTAGTTAACCTCTTACAGACTGTCATATCTTGTTGAACTCTTCTTATTCGCTTGGGTCTGAAAAACACAGCATAGTGGCTCCTAGAAAGATTCATACTAGAGCCCATCCTGAACCTAACCCACCTGAGATAGTTGATAACCTAGAAAGTATCCTTAGGAAGTCTCCTGAGATAACATTTTCAACTGTTTTCAGATCACCCTTGAGAGCTAATTCAGTTCCTGAAAATATTTTAGCTTTACAACAATCACAAGTTGACTTAGTAAATCCATTTAGAACTAGGTCACTTGATGATATAATTCAGATAGACTATGAGTCTTCACTTTCATCTCCTGAAACAAGTGAACATCTTGGTAGTAGAGAAACAACACCACCTGATTCACATTTCCTTTTCAATTTAGGTGTCTCTCATCCAAGGTCAGCTTAGCAATCTATTCCTGGTCCATCCACATCTTCTCACCCTACATCCACTGTTCAAACCACTCCACTTTAGCACACTTTTCCTCTTGTTAATCCACCTCTTGTGAATCCACCTCCACCACATATCATGGAAGCATGGTATGCTCCCTTAGTCCTTCCTGTACCATTAGTCAATCTTCCACAGGACTATCAGTCCAAAATTCCATTATATGATGCTAGTAATGCTACTACTACATCACAACATGTCGATAAGATGAATGACTACTTTGACAGAAATGAAATTAATGATGATTCTGTCAAGCTTAGATTATTTGCTAAGAGTCTGGGGGGAGAAGCAAGAAAATGTTTTAAAGGCTTAACCCCCCATAGTATCAATGATCTCCAAGCCTTCCATCAAACATTCTTAAATAAATGGGAAGTGAAGAAGAATCCTGTCCAAGTCCTTTCTGATTACAAGAACCCCCATAGAAACACTGGGGAAAGTGTGCAAGCTTACTGCACCAGATTTAATAGTGTGTATAGTGCACTTTCCACAAATCTAAAACCTCCACAAGGCTCATCTCTAAACAATTTTCCTGAAGGGTTTGACCCTGAGATGGCATATCAGCTGAGAGAGGGAGATCCTGCAACTCTTGAAGATATGCAAAAAGGAGCTCTTACTGTGGAAGTTAACTTAATGGAGAAGAAAGAAAGAATGAAAAATGAGAAGAGAGTGTCCTTTAGAGAGGAATTTACCCCTTCTACTTCCAGCTCAAAGATGGAAAAAATGATGGAGGAGATGATGAAGAAAACTAATATTCTTGAGAGAGAAAAAGAAAGTCAAAATCAAACTGCTCCTCAAAATAGAAACCATAACCAGAATCAAAACTTTAGAAGGAACCAACCTCCAAATAGACCTAGGGAAGATGATCAATAGATCACTCCTCCCTTTCATCAAAACTATGTAAGTGAGGTTGAGGAAGCAGATGATATAATAGAGGAAGATGATATCAACATGCTGGGAGTAGATAATGATGAGTTTGAGATTCATTATGATAGAAAACAAGGTCTTTACACACCTTATGATGAAAAAAGAGATGATGATGAAAGTTACTATCAAGACATGGAAAATGTCACATAGAATCTCAAAGAGAATATGACCTTAGAAGAAAAACCAGTCAACAAACTCCCAACACCAAAACCTCTAACAAATCTTCACAAAATAGCACTGCAACCAAGCCTAAAGTTGTCAAACAAAAGGACAGGACAGTGGCTGTGAATTCTGATAAAGGTAAAGAGAAAGGCACTCACAACATTACAAAACAGGGTGTAGATCTTAGCAATACTAACACTTCAGATAGTACTCCTGTTAAAACCATTTTGTCAAATGTAAATAGAACAAATCAGAAAGTTGATGTTTTTGATAGAGTGGCAGTTAACAAGGCCGAGTCAAGTTATTCAAAGAATCAAGTCCTTTTCAGCCTAGAGAAGGAAATTTCCAAAATTAAAATCTTTGTTCCCTTGACTGAGTTAGCTGCCCAGAATGTATATAGGACCCAAATTTTGAAGGCTTTAAACATTGAAGTGAATAACGACACACTCAATCTTAACGATGACAAACCAGAGCTTATTTTTGGTCCAAAGATTGAAGGTAAGTATCAAGAGGGACCTGTTCCTCCCTTTTATGTAGGTTTAAATGTTCACAACAAGATTTTGCGCAATGCTATGCATGATTCCGAGGCTTCTCATAATTTAATGCCTAAAGCTGTGATGGAGAGCCTGGGTCTAGAAATCACCAGACCTTATAAAGACCTTTACTCCTTTGACTCGAGTAGAGTAAAATGTTTAGGATTAATAAAATACCTCTGCGTTAACTTAGCCCAGATTCTAGCCAAATGCTTAGTCATGGACATTGTTGTGGCTGATGTACCCCCAAAGTATGGAATGTTATTGTCAAGATATTGGGGGGATAAGTTACAAGGGACTATGCAGATGGACATGACCTATGCGACCATCCCTATTTTCAACCAAACAAGAAGACTTTACATGGAGTCCCATATACAATACACAGTTACAAGTCAAGACAGACCTCAAAACTCCCCTCTATATTCTGTAAACATAGGCCTTGATTCTTTTATTTTTTTTAACGATTAATCATTTAGTGAATAGGTCACTCTAACAGAGTTAAGGGCTGATAGAGAGGAAGAGGTAAACACCAGAGAAGTGTCAAAGTTGTTTGTTGAAACTTTAAACTCTAGCAAACCAAACACTGGTCTTGAACTACAAATCATTCATCCATCGCTTTTTAACCTTGAGAGTCAAGGAAACATGCCTCAAATAAACAAAAATATTGAGGAGTTAATACAAATTCAACTAAGTGCGGATATTCAACAACAATAAGAAAGCATGTTAGTTGAGGAGGAAAGTACCCAAGATGATCCCGAATCTAGTCCTCTGTGGAGTATGAACTTCGATAGGTCATGCACTAGAACTAATGCTGGTGCAGGTCTCTAGATATGCAAGACTGAAAATAATCACACAGAGAGCATTTCATGTAGATTAAACTTTTAGTGTTCAAACAACATAGCAGAATATGAATCCTTGCTTTTAGGCTTGCGTTTGTTGAAAAAGCTAGGAGCCAAAAGAATAAAAGCGTATGGGGATTCTAAGTTAATCATTAGGCAAGTCAACAGGGAATACAACGCAAATCACCCAGGACTTAGGGCCTATCGAAACGACATCATGGATCTTTTAAAAAAATTTTGAGGAGTACTAGATAATTTTTGTCCCAAGAAAAATAAATATCGCGGCCCACAACTTAGCCTTTGCAGCCAGAACATGTTTAATACCATATGAAACCAAATACTGCACAACTCAAATAAATTTAGACCAGCCGTTCTTGAAAACGAAAAATATTGGCAAGTATTCGACGGAGACAAGCAAATAGAAGACTTCATGCAATTCAGAAATGAATTCGAACTAAATAGTTCGAACTCAGACTACGAAACAGACTGCAACAGTGAAGAAAATTTTCTTGGTGAAGAAGAACCATCCCCTGAGGTTGCCAATATAAATCTACTATCTAGCAAACTTGAAAACAAAATAGAATTGGTTGCAAAGTTAGAAATAGAGGAGTTAGAAACCCTGCAGTCCAAAGATCAGAGTTTGCCTAAGGGTCTAGCCCCTTTATAAGAGATGTCCGATTTTAACAACATGGCCAAGAAGCCAAAACTGGAGCCTGTAGAGACTGAAGTGGAAGAGTGAAATATAGGAAATAAACTTAAACCAAGGATGATTAAACTGTCTAAGACCTTACCATCTCACATTAAACTCAAATACATAGAGCTATTTAAAGAATTTTCTGATGTTTTTGCGTGGAGTTGTTAGCCCCTTATAAATTCCTTGATAAGCAAGCAAGGGGCTAGATTGTTCAAATGAGCCTTCAAGGAATACATTTCCCTTGAAAACACATCGTCCTTGAAGCCTTGTATGTTCCCTGCCTTATATTGTTTCCCTCTGCTGTTCTTGAGTCTATGAGCCCCACTGATTGCTAAAATTTTGCTTCACAAGGCCCTTGTTTGCCCTTGTACTCCTGCAAAATGCCCCATTCTACCCCCTTTTCCCCCTTTGGTCAGAACTCCCTTTTGTCCCTCTAAGTCCCCCTTTGATCTCTAAATCATACCCAAAATTTCCCCTTGAATCCTACCTTTGCCCTTTGTTTGGCTAAATTTCCCCTTTTCTTCCCTATTGTTACCCTCTCTAACCTTCAAAATTCATTAAAAATGGCCTCAAACCCACTTTCCGACCTTATTATAAGGGCTTAGCCCCTTTCCCGTCAGCCCTAACCACTTCCCACACATGCCCGTGCGCTAAGACCGAGTGCTCAAGTCTTGAGCGTTAATCGCATCGGAAGATCGGGTCGGAGCGTTAAAATCCTTTGTAATGCAGAAAAACTCCGATACGATTTACTTATCACGTTAAGTCCCGCGATGCGTTATGGACCATTGATCTGTGATCGCGATCGGATGGCCCGCGCGATATCGCAAAATTTTCGGATCGCAACACCCGTGTTGTATCCCCCGATCGGTCGATCGCAAATAATTGCGATGTGATTGATCGCAACTTCCCCCAATCGCAGTCCCCCCTGATCAATTGCAAGCCCTGTCTTCCGATCCCCGATTTCACCATCTCCCGATTACATCTTGACCGTCCATCCTCCCCACCGATCCGACGATCATCGCTCCTCCTCCCTGATTGCAATCGCAAGAGTTATGTCGCGTCCCCCGATCGGTCCATCGCTAATGTTTGCGATGCGACTGATCGCACCACCCTGACCTCTGATCATCGCAATCACATTTCCTCCCTGATCGAAACTTCTTTCCCTTTCCCTCCGATCGCTTTTCCCCTCCGATCATCGCATCGCACATTTTCCCTTTTGCAATTGCGATTAGTCCCCGCTCCCGATCTCCGATTTCGATTTATCCTTCGGGCCCCACCACTTAATTCCTCCACCAGTTCATATAATATAAGGTTTTCCCTTTGGAAAAGGGAAATTTGTTATATTTTCCATTTTACAAAGGATTTTCCCAATCGCATGGGAAACTTTGTTATGTATCACTCCGCCCTACTCCTTCTCCTGATTGTGATTTCGTTTTGCTCCCCTCTCCCGATCTCGCTCCGATTGCGATCATGATTCCGTATGGGCCCTACTTCATGTGTCCATTTCATTACATTTCACTGCATTTCCTTGCATTTCTACCAAAGTCTAAGGTTTCACATTTTGCATTAAAATCTAATGTTTTATATTCATTACGCCCATTTCTCATATGTAATTCCACGGATTGATCTCCACTGTTTATCTACGCCTCCACACCATGATCAAACAGTCCATGATGCATTCCTCCGTCAAACCCTATTGTTCACCGTTTACACCATATCATTGCATTTTCACCGTTTTTTCACATAAACCACTGTTTCACCACTGCCGCTCTATCATTTCCTCCGCCCACTATAACCAGTCTTCCCTTTGCAGGGATTTCATGACCAAGTTGCGTGTTTTTGCAAAAGTTCGAGCGGCAGGAGTCCGCCATGATTCAAAGTCTCAGTACAACTATAGAAAGATAGGAAAAGACCTTTTTCAAAGCCAAACTCATGGAGAAAAGGGCTGAGAAGTCATACAACAGTGTTTTTATTAAAGAAAAAGAGTTAAACTCTGTAAGTCCTCTCTAGAGCCATTAAAGCTCAGATTTCGCAGCCAGAGGCAAACTAGTGCATAGAAAACTAAGTCAGCAGGGTTTTACATTAGTAAAATGTTTTTCTCCATGGAAGGACAGAGTGCCCATACCGTTTTCACTCCATGCCATGCTCCAGTGAAGAAATTTCCACCCTGACCACTGTCCTATGCTACCAGAGTAGTTGTTAATGCGATATGGCAGACCATCCATTCAATCGTGCACCAGTTTGTTTATTCACCACAGTACTACAGAGTACTACTGCAGTCAGATTACATCAGGACCATACCAGAGTAAATGGAAGTTGGAGAAGATCACTCCTTCATTCCAAAGGTACCAGGGATAAATGCAGAGAGTTAAAACAGAATGGGCTTCGGCCCTCTCCTTCTTTTCTGTGTTTTAATGTTCCATTTAGTGCTTCACCTACCTCCTCGGCTCATATTCTGCTATAAAACTCAGGAAGAGATTATTGTAAAGGTTGTTGATTCAATATCAGTAGAATGCAAGTTGTTCTCTCGAGACAATTTCTCTGTGTAAGACTGTAAGATAGGCTAAGGAAGTTTTTCAGACAGAATATCAAGCTTTTGGCTATGTTGTACTTGATTGGTTTTGTTCTTAATATATCAAGCACATTTCTTTGGATCCTGATCTAAAGATGAGGTGATGTTTTCCTGTCTATGTGTTTATTTCCATTTCATTTCCTTTCTTCTGGCTTGCATCAGAAATCTAGCATGAGATTTTCCCTGGTTAGGAACCTCATGTTTCTGCTCTCCTTGCCTTAATGTTTTTTTCTTAATGTGTTGTCTGAGAATAGATTTCAATGGTTTAACCAGTGTAGTGGATGATATTGCCTACTAGCTGATGTATGAATTATTGAATCTATTTTTTAGATGTTCTTGCTAGTGTTTAATTGAATGAATCGGTAATGATAGGAGTTTAGAACTCAGTCTCTTTCTCTCTAGGATCCTTTCAGTCTCTTAAACCTAGTTACGTTGACCTCCTAACAAAAGCCTTTTCTGGTGAAACTAGCCAATCTTCGCAATAGCACCCTCCAGAAGTAATAATGAGAGTGATACAATGTCTGCCTCAGGTACCAAAGGTATTCCCCCCCGCAGTCACAGATGTGATACCTAGGAATAGCAACTATGGACACCAATTCGTATCGATAGCCGGGCGGAATGGTCTTAGGTCAGGATCCTGAAAACAGGAGAGGGGGTATCTCTCTTATGTTCCTTCACTAGCCCTTGTGCTTAAATCTCTCGAGGTAGATATTTCTAGGTCAACTTAACAGGGCTAGATTTCACTCATTAATCAACTTCTAAGTTTGAAATTTTAGTGGCCTTGGAGAGTTAAATGTACACTCATCTATTCCAAGGCCCAGTGACCTAGACTAGTTGGTGTATATTAACGAAAACTCAAAATAATTCTAGCTCATTTTAGGATTAATTTCTTGATTTTAATGGCTCTTCTTTTCAAGTCAAGGGTAGATGGAGAATGCAACTTATTGTCTTTTCACACAAAAGGGAAATCAATAGAAACCTACTACATAATATGTAACTTTTTCTTCGATGAAAGAGATTTTTACTTGGGTTCTATGAAACAACTAAAAATAAATAATTTTTTCTTTTCTTTTCAATATCACGCTCACACACAAAAGCTATCAAGACAGACTACAATTCTTATGGTGCAACTAATGGAAACTACAAATGCAAATGCAAATTCTAGGACTACTCACAAAGGGAAGCAAACACATTTTTTGATAATACGATCTGATCACTTTGAAAAAAAATAAAGAAAATCCCAAACAAGAACTTCTTTGCACAAAAAATGCCAAAACAACTTAATATGAAATGGACAAACCCAACAAAAGGATTCCCTCAAAACCAAGGAACTAGACCAAAACGAGAAACTAGAAAATTACTCCAAAAGAGATGAAAACAATGAAATGAAAACCAAAAACAAAAGCAATGGAAAAAAATATGTTTTTTTAGACGTTCAATTTTTAAGGAGAAAAAAAAAACTCTGAGACAAGCAAAAAACTACCAAAGGCCTCAAATCAAGAAAATGAGCCAACAAGAAACTTGAAATTCCATAAGCCAACTATGCCATTTTCATGACTTGACTCAATAAGCGGAATGAACTATTTAACTTCAATAAAAAGACTTGAAACAACAGTATAAACTTCTAGCAAACAAAAAATTCAAGAAATCAAGAAAGAAAACTTCAAGATTAACTGGAAAACCTGATCTCAAGAAACAATAAAAACAACAAGCCAAAAACCAAAAATTGAAGAAATGAACAAGGAAAGCATGAGAAAACTAAAAAAGAATCATTGTTCTAAAATGTCATAACAAAAAAAAACTTCAGAAAGAATTCTCGATGCAACAGCCACAAGTGAAACTTCACCAGAAAGGAAAAACCTTAGGTTGGCCAGGTTTCCAAGAAAGAAAGGGAGATACTAACATTTAGCAAGAAGAAACACTATCCAGACATACATGAGGTTCTACGGGAGCGACCAAAAGTAGGCAGGAAAGACTTATAGGACCTCAAAAATGAAAATTTCAAAATTTACTGGCCATACGTGGATCTACTGTGTGCAACAAGTGTGTATACATGACTATTTCTGAAGAAACTCACGTATACATGGGTTCCTTTGGAAAAAAACATATGTATACGCGACTATGTACACAAAAAGTAGCGTACAGAAATGACATCAAAGAAAAAAAATGCGAGCCTAATATAGATGATCAACACTTCTACCTAGATGGAAAAGGAACCAAAAAGACTAGGAAAGTGTTCAGATCAGTTAGGGAACCCAAAATCCAGAGAAAACAAGCCAAACTATGAATTACATGAATGTATCCCTAGTGGAGTCACCAATTCTGTTACAGGAAAATCTATCCTAATGTCTAGGTTGAGGGACCTAATAGAGCAGAAGGCATACAATCACAAGAAGCATTCAAATTATATGTCCTAATGTGTAAACTAGAAAACTAGGAATATGTGACCTTACCCATATGTCCTACGTTTAAGTTCGATCCTACAGGGTGCAAACCCTCTGCTACTCTTCGTGCTTTAAAGCCAGAAAATCACTCAAGACAAAGCACAAAGACTAGTTGTACAATATATATATCCTAACTGTATGTATGTTACATCATATAACCTCATAAAATAATCATGAAATAACGATAATAAGATCATTAACATGTATATGAAACATATAAATACATGACATTAGGAATGGGATAGAACTTCTTTTATTGATGTATGTAAAAGAAAGTGGAGATATCACCTGAAATCAGCCATAGTCCCAAGAGAAACTGTCCTCTGTATCCGTCCAGCCCAAGCCTTAACAATATTCTTCCATAAAAGGTGCACAAAGGATGTAACATAAGGAGGGTGAACATCACAAGGAAACAAAGGTTTCCTGAAAATGGGAACTGCAGGAAGCACATTGATCCAGGTGGATATTGGTGGTCACCCACCTATTCCACTTGGGGCTCCACCATTGTCTCTTTCAGTTTTTCAGTTTCGGCACAGTTTACTATTTTTAGCAGTTTTTCGGGTCCTCGACTTCCGGAGCCGTTTTGAGGCCCCAAACGACATTTTTTTGGAAAACAGAGAGTAACATGGGTCCATGGACCGATGTTGCTCACTCCAAATTTGTAGTCCTTGGATAGATCTTTCTAACGAGGTATAGTACGCGTTAAACGAAGATCGTATGCCAAAGTTACGCCCCTGGGAAGTTGAAACACCAATTTACCCAAACGGGGCCCATAGTTTTGGCGCTTCATCTCCTAGGGTTATGGTTTTGGCTGTTTAGGATTTCCCATTGTTTCTAAATAATAAATAGGCCCTCAAGCCTCATTGTAACTTAGTTCAGAGGCCTGTAGCCACAACATCTCTTCTCAGAGATAGCTACCAGCACCCTAGCTAGTTTTATTTCCATTCTGTCTGTAAGCAAATTTCAGCTCTTTGATATTAATGAAATGAAGTGTTATTTCCGCTACATCTCTGTATTTATGGTTATATGTTTATTCTGTTGTGTTCCTGCATAAATCTGTATCAGTGGTATCAGAGCGGTCTATTTTTTCTCGATCCTTCTTTGCATGTCCCCAACGAGGTCGGGGTATAAGGAGCTAGGGCTCCATCTGGTGGAACCTTTGCAAGATCAGCCTCGCAAACCTCGACGGATGCCTATGGGGGACGAAAATAAAGATGAGGGAGCAGGAGATCCTATCAAAATATTTCTCGAGGAGGCCCTCGAAAAACAAAGGAATGCGACAATGGATAACTTTGCTCAGATCCTTCAACGGCTACCCACCGGCGGCGCATCTGCATCCAGCAGCCATTCTGGAGGCGCGACTCCTTTTAAGGTACAAGTAAATTTTGAAATTCCCATATTTGAGGGTCAAATAGACACAGATGCCGTAGATAGATGGTTGAATTTGTTAGAAGGATATTTCTCGGTTCATGACTTTTCAGACCGAGAGAAGATTATTTTTGCACTCCTCAAAGCTACCCCCCATGTTAAGGACTGGTGGGAAACCTACTATGAGAACAAGGACCAGACAGAACCCTCTCTGTTCTCGGCCATACCAACTTGGAATTCTTTCCGAGACGCCGTCAAGGAACAGTACTATCCCGTGGGGAGCTATGAGGACAAGTACATACAATGGACCACGCTGCGACAACAAAGGGATCAAGATGCGCATGAGCTGACGAATCTGTTCCATACCCTGCGCACAAAGTTGGGTATCAAAGATTCAGAGAAACATCTGGTGCTAAAGTATCGCAGCTATCTGCACAGATACATTCAGGAGGAAATGGAGTTCCTCGACATCTCCTCGCTTGGTACGGCATACCGGTATGTTGCCAAGATTGAGCAGAAATTCAAGCAGAAGAAGCGAGACTTTGGATCTGCGAATCAAAAGCAAGGGAAAGGTGCTTCCAAACCACAGAACAAAGGACAGAGCCAAGGCATGGCAGCTAAATACAACTCATCGAAGCCACAAGAAAATAACAACACCTCAAATCCAAAGAAGGACACGGGAAAGTGGTGTGAGTTCCGTAAGAGCTCCACTCACAACACAAGTGAGTGTCGGGCCAAGCAGTCGCTAGTGGCCGAGATGAGGGCTTCTGAGTCAGATGCATGCTCTGACTCCGAATCAGAACCTGAAAAGGCGAATGAAAAAGGGAAACAAATTATTGATGCGGAGCCCAACGCCACTGTTGCCACTGCAAAGATCCAAAAGGAGGAACCGGAAGATCCAGAGGAGGAGGAACGTCTCTTCCACTCCCGGATGTGGGTAAAGGGCTCCCCGGTACAGTTCATTGTCGACAATGGGAGCCAAAAGAACCTCATTTCAGCAGACGCCGTGAAGCGGTTGGGCTTGCCGACCACGGCTCACCCACATCCATACACCATCGGGTGGCTTCACCAAGGACGAGATCTCCGCGTCAGCCGGCAGTGTCGCCTTCCCTATAGCATCAAGCCCTTCACGGATGAGGTACTATGTGACGTTGCTCCTATTGATGTTTCTGATGTATTATTAGGAC
This sequence comes from Pinus albicaulis, assembly GCA_034641835.2. Lineage (NCBI taxonomy): Eukaryota > Viridiplantae > Streptophyta > Pinopsida > Pinales > Pinaceae > Pinus > Pinus albicaulis. The sequence continues at coordinate 94,101,878 of CM076581.1, forward strand.
AACCATATTTGTGGAAGCGTCATGCTGTGTATGAGTCTCGACCTCGTGCTGTTATTGTTACTTTGGGAAATAAGTTGTACAGGATACCAGAGGTACCACCTCCTGCCGCTATCTCTTTGGTTACTGCAAAACAATGCAGTAAACTCATTTCCCAAACCAGGAAATTCGTTTTCCTGATGATCCGCCCCCAGGGCAAGAAGAAGATTGTGGCCACGACCTCCAGACAGGGCTCCTCTGCACAACAACAACAAATGGATAAGGTTGTGGAGGAGTATGGGGACATATTCACCTCACCCACAGGGGTTCCTCTGCACTGTCAGGTCAAGCACCCGATTGATCTGACCCCCGGTGCGCCACTACCTAATGGACCAATCTATCGGCGCTCTGTTCTGGAGAATGATGAAATCAAGAGGTAGATTCAGGAGATGTTGCAGAAAGGTCACATCAGACCAAGTTCATCGCCCTGTGGGAGCCCGATCGTGTTGGTACAGAAGAAGGATGGGACGTGGAGACTCTGTATTGACTATCGGGCGCTGAACAAGATCACTGTCCGGAATAGGTATCCAATCCCACGGATTGATGACCTTCTGGACCAACTCAAAGGTGCAAAATATTTCAGCAAGATCGACCTGAAGTCTGGGTATCACCAGGTACCAATTGAACCCTCAGATGTGTGGAAGACTGCCTTCAAAGCCAAGGAAGGCCTTTTCGAATGGCTGGTCATGCCTTTCGGGTTGACGAATGCTCCCGCCACCTTCATGAGGATGATGAACGACATCTTGCGGCCATTCACCAACTCATTTGTAGTGGTGTACTTGGATGACATTCTGATCTTCAACCAGACTTGGGAAGAGCACCTTCACCACATCCGACAAGTCCTCCAAACACTGCGGCAACACAAATTGTGTGCCAATTTGGAGAAGTGCACTTTTGGCATGACCCAGGTTCAATATCTGGGATACATTATTGATGAAAGGGGGGTGCATGTGGATCCAACCAAGATCCAAGTCATTCGGGATTGGCCAGCCCCAACCACTATAACAGAGCTTCGCAGCTTTCTGGGTCTTGCTAATTTCTACCGTAGATTCGTGTTCGGATTCTCTCATATCACTTGGCCCTTGAGTCAAGTCACCAAAGGAGGAGCGAGAGAAAAATTCTTTTGGTCGGAACCTCAACAGAAGGCGTTCAAAGAATTGAAAAATCGCCTCTGTTATGCCCCAGTGCTCACCTTACCAGACTTGCAGCAGCCATTTGAGATCGAGACAGATGCCTCTGACTATGCTATTGGGGCAGTTCTTACTCAACAGGGACATCCAGTGGCATATCACAGTGAGACATTGTCTGAGACGGTTCGCAAGTATCCCACCTATGACAAAGAAATGTATTCCATTGTGCAAGCCTGTCGACAATGGAAGCATTACATTTTGGGGAAGGAAACAATCATCCACACAGACCACCGGCCCCTGTAGTTCATACAGACACAAGGGAAGTTGAAGAATGATCGCCATCAGAAGTGGTCCACATATCTGCAACAGTTTCATTTGAACATCAAGTACAAGAAGGGTAGCACCAATAATGTTGCAGATTGCCTCAGCCGACCACCGATCGTGGCGCTCACCACCGTGCTCAACTCTTGTGGGCACGAGACTTCTGATTGGCCGCTTCTCTATGAGAGTGACCCAGAATTCGGCCACACTTACAAGGCACTCTTGGGGGGCACGCAAGTTCGAAATTTTCACCTCCAAGATGCACTTTTATGTCACCTGGGACACCTTTGTGTTCCTTCAAGCGAGCGTGCCAAGATGATATGGGAAGCACACTACGGTCGAGTCGCTGGGCATTTCGGGGTCGAGAAAACAGTAGCAATCCTACAGAAGTATTTCTATTGGCCGAACCTTCGAAAGGATGTCGAGAAGCACATCAGATCCTGCACTTCTTGTGCCATTGCCAAACCGACCATCAAGAAGCAAGGCCTATATACTCCTCTACCTACCCCTAGTCGACCTTGGGAATCCATCTCCATGGATTACATGTCGGGCCTGCCTTCTACTAAGCAGGGAAATGACTGTGTTTTTGTGGTCGTTGATAGATTCTCGAAGATGGCCATTATGGCGGCCTGCAAGAAGAATATCACAGCAGAAGCCACTGCTAAACTCTTCTTTGAACGAGTGTGGGTGCACTTTGGGATCCCACAGTCTATCATATCAGATCGGGATAGCAGGTTCCTCAGCACATTTTGGTCCAGCCTTTGGTCAATGTTGGATACCAAGCTCACCAAGTCCACAGCTTTCCATCCCCAAACAGATGGCCAGACAGAGGTCGTCAACAAAATTATTGTACACATTCTGCGCATGTAAAATTCAAAGAATCCACGCACATCGGACGAGAGCCTCCCCTATGTACAACATAGTTATAACCGGGCTCTCCACAGTTCAATCGGCCATAGCCCCTTTCAGGTGGGCTTGGGATTCCAGCCACTATGTCCCATTGATGTAGCCATGCCATTTGCAGCTGCTCAAGCCGATTCAGCTCATGTCCAGTTTGAAGTTGACAAAGCAAGTAGCTTCATCGAGCGCATTAAACACATCCACCAACAGGTTCATGATATATTGGATAGATCCAATGCCAAGTACAAACAACGCCATGATCAACACCAGGTGCCACACAACTTCCAGGTGGGCGACAAAGTATGGCTACATTTGCAGAAGAAGCGCCTCACTATACCCCACCGCAAGCTTCGCCCGCTCCGATATGGTCTGTACACCATCACCAAGGCTGTAGGGAACAATGCCTTTGAGCTTAGTATTCCACCATTCCTTGGTCTACATCAAGTCTTCAATGTGGATTTCCTTCGTCCTTACTTCCCACCTCTACTGGACACCTCGGACATTGCAGAACAACTCACACCAACAGAGTTAAATCCAGACTACATGGAACAGGCCACCACAGATTGTATCATGGACATGTAAGCCAAGAACACTCGCCAACAGAAGATCCAACTATATCGGGTTGTCAAAGTTGGCCAACTCCTGCACCAAGGAAAGTGGTTCACCAGGGATCAAGTTCAGCAGAAATTTCCTCATCTCATGGAGGAACTTAATGCAATGGGGACCATTTCTTCCTAAGGGGGGAGGAATGATCCAGGTGGATATTGGTGGTCACCCACCTATTCCACTTGGGGCTCCACCGTTGTCTCTTTCAGTTTTTCAGTTTCGGCACAGTTTACTATTTTTAGCAGTTTTTTGGGTCCTGAACTTCCGAAGCCGTTTTGAGGCCTAAACGACATTTTTTGGGAAAATGGAGAGCAACATGGGTCTATGGACCAATGTTTCTCATTCCAAATTTGTAGTCCCCGGATAGATCTTTCTAACGAGGTATGGTACGCATCAAACGGAGATCGTATGCCAAAGTTACGCCCCTGGGAAGTTGAAACACCAATTTACCCAAATGGGGCCCATAGTTTTGGCGCTTCATCTCCTAGGGTTAGGGTTTTGGCTGTTTAGGATTTCCCATTGTTTCTAAATAATAAATATGCCCTCGAGCCTCATTTTAACTGAGTTCAGAGGCCTTTAGCCACCACATATCTTCTCAGAGATAGCTACCAGTGCCCTAGCTAGTTTTATTTCCATTCTGTCTGTAAGCAAATTTTAGTTCTTTGATATTAATGAAATGAAGTGTTATTTCCGCTACATATTTGTATTTATGGTTATATGCTTATTCTGTTGCGTTCCTGCATAAATCCGGATCACACATGGATAATCAGACTTGATCTGGGCTATAATAGGCTATAGAATTAATAGCATTCTCTCTCCCCCCTTAGGCTTTCCTAATGAAGTGTATTTATACTTCATCAAATCATTTTTTCAGCTGGGAAATAGTTTGGCCACAGGCTGGTGTAGGTGGTTCTCAGGTAAAACCCGTAAACCCCACCAAATTAATAGGGAGTTTATTATTTTTTAATATCTTTAATTGTATACGTAGGTCAGATATGAGTGGACCCATGTATACACACGTAAAAGTCTAGGCAGGGTCGCATATGGAATTCAAAATAATATTTTTTTAGAATTTGACCAAATTTGAAACGAAAATGCTATCCAAGGCCAATGCATAAGTCATCAAGTATATAAAAGTGATAAATGATGCTATAAAAATGAGGAAGGGAAATTTATGTTGGAACCTGAAGCATTCACCGAAACAAGAACTCTATAGCTATGAAATCGATCAATTTCAGAGTATCTCATCAAGTGGAAGAACTTACCCACTAAAGATTCTACATGGGATGATGAGAATTTTATACAAAAGCACCTAGAGTTACTCAAGCGTTGAGGACAACACTTTTTTGAAGGAGAGGGACATGTTAGGTCCCTATATTACTAGTGTAGTCCCTTATTATTGTAGTGCATCCCCCATATTGTTATTATTGTGCCCCATAAAATCCCACTATTGCTACTATTGGCCCTTCGATTATTATGGTCAAGTAGACTGGGATTATATTGTAACCCCATGGACTCCTATATATAGAAATTAGGTTTTTTCATTTGAATCATCCAAGAATTCTTCATTTATGTAATGTAAAGGATCTTTCACCCTCGAAGTGGCTGATTTCTAAGGCATTGATCTCTCTTTTCTTCTATTTTTGAAGCTGGTTTCATAACAACATTTGATCCATTTGTTTAATTATCATTTTTTATCTCATATCTTGCATCCACAAATAAGTTATTAGATTTAAAACCATAAGGTTTGATAGATGAATATATATTCAAGTCTTTATGATGGTTTTCTGAAAAATATGTAGCACCATCTGTGGGAATCGAACCCATGTCCACATCATCATCATCATCATCAAGAAAATATCCTTGATCTGGTTCAAAGATATATATATTTGTCTGGAGTTTCTCCACTTCTAAAACTTTTAGTTTGTGCTTTAATCTTCTTTCCATCAATTTTTTAATTGGACATTTTATTGTTTTGTTTATCACCCATCCATGTCTTTGTCTTTTCAGTAATTCTAGAAACACATCTATTCATGCTTAAAATTCAATAATATTTCTATATCTTCATTACCAATGCCAACTGCTATGGCATTGTTGTGAATTTTGTTCATATCCATCTTCTTCTCCTTTTGTGAACTTTATACTGTTCACTGTAACCTGCAATTGAATCACTTTACCAAGTTGTCTCATCCAAACATGGTGAATGGTTGACTTGAATTGAACCTTACTTTAGAGCACTCATTTGTCCTTTTCTCCCTTTTCTACAATTACAAAAATATCCCTTCAAATTGTCCTTACAATTACCAAACTTTAGATGTCTATCTTCGATGATCATGCACCCACTACATTCAATAACTCAAACCTTTGACTTAACTTTTTTCTTTTGACTCCAAAGTTTTAAATTTTACATCAATGGACCTAGGGTGTCGATTACAACCGAGAATCCACCCTTTTGTATAATAACTCAATGATTAATGGTGCACTTTAACTTTAACCTTTGACATCTAATGAATCCTTAATTACAACTCTTTATCAAATATGTCTCTTGACTCAATCAATTACATGACCCTTGACTTCAATTTTTACATTGAGAGACTCTCTCACTACGGCTCAACTTGAGTAAGGACTTTTGTCTATTTCAGCACTTGGATTGACAAAATCACTTTGTCGACTTTCTTCAACTTTGACTCTATAAAAAAACAAGAACTTCCGAAAAGAAAAAACATTGAATTTGACCTTGACACAATTTCGAAGAATGATATTTCTCTCCACTCCTCTTAGACAATTTTTCTACATGAAATATTCCATAAAGATAATTCAATCTCCTCCAATTTTACAGGAAATTAAATTCCTTCTTACTGCCAATTTTTCAAACAATATACTTCTATATTTTCAATTATTAAAGAAAAATGAATTAAATTTGTTCCTTCTCCTCCAACATATTTGACTGCTCTTGAGGTTCAATCCTACCTCTTTATATCTTCAAACTTTATATCCTTTGGTTCCATGTCTCACATTCTAGTGTATATGTCTCTTTAATGTGGTAGTTTCAATCCCCTAGCGGTTTTCTTCAACCTGTAGAGTTTTTTTTATTATTTTTTATTTTAAATGTATCAAACTAAAACATAATATTGTTAGTAGATATGTATCATGAATATTTCGTGGTAACTACTCAAAAGGGATAAAACTAAACAAGGTGAAAACTAACTTCTCAAAGTTCTAGGCTTTCCTTCAAGAAAATACCTCATCAATGGATCAACTCAAACATGGAAATATTCATGTGGAATAATTTCATTCAGAACTAAAAAATTAGGAAAATAGATTTCTTACCAATATTAATATGGATGTTTGGAATATTATCAACTTCTAACTCTCGCAATACCAATCAGAAAGAGAAAATAAAAACAATATAAGGAAATATGGGCTAGTTTTGTTTCTTATGAGGAAAGAAATGGTTTATGTTCAAATGTGATATTTGATCAATAAGTTTCTTAAAATGGTAACTAAGAGAGAAATATATGCCATCGCTACAAATATTCCATGAATGCCATGATCTCTATGCAAAGGACACATTCAATTTCTTAGAATATTTCCCTGCAATGAACCAATTATGGTCTACTCCATACTCTTCTCTCATTAATTTAAAACCAAGGCTATAAGAAGCACCATGACCACTTGCTGAAAGAACTATGTTGGATTTTATTTCATAAAAATTTCAGACTCTCCTTCAAAAGATTATCACGTATCCAACACAACAACGCTCCAATAGTCAAATGACAATGCTTTAGCTGGGCACACTTAATCACTCTCCATTGGAAGACACATAATTACAATGGCCAGTCACCACACAAAATTCTAATGTTCGAATTGCACCAGCCAACAAACGTTTGGTGCGCACAACCTAGGTTAGATGCACCTGCATCATTTAAGAATAAGTAGGGGTAGAGTTTACTCATAATAAACCATTGAATTTAAAAAGATGGCCACAATTCTAGGTATCTCTCCAAATAACCTAAAAATACTCATCAAGTATATGGGTGCATACATAGCCATATGGAAAGGCAAGTGATGTTGTTCAAACCTAGATTGGTGGAAGAATTTTGTGTTCAAGCACAATACCTTAAGAAAATAAACTGGAATAAAGGGAAATCAAGTGGGTCAATGTAGGAGCACTAGAGCACTTATAAAGAGTGGAAGAATAATTGGAAAGGGGGAGAATATAAAATGAAGGTAGACACAAAATAATAGTGCAATGATGCTACCAACCAATGAAACCAATGTAATATTTACATTCATACGTAGGAAAACTACGAGAAGCTGCAACAGGAGCTTAACCCAAAGAGAAAAAATAAATTTGCAAAGAAGCATTAGAGAAATTTTGAGGTCTAAAATGCACCTTCTAAGAAAAATGTAGAACCAAAATAAAATTTATATGAACCAATAAGATTCAAGATGATGATGTCATCCATGGGGGATGATTCACCATTTTTGGGGTAAAAAAGTAAAAATATTAAAAAATAATAAAATAATAAAACTACTTTTTTCAAATTATCTCCATAATGTTTTACTCAAATTTTGAGTTGGAGTAAATGTTGGATGAATATTTTAATTCCTCATCCAAGAATTACCATGTTGCATATTTTCGATAGATCCTACTACACGGAAAATGAGAAATACATGAAAAAAATATTCCAATCATGTTTTTCATATATTTCTAATTTTTATTATATTATGGTCCATATAAAGTATGCAACAAGGGTACTCCGTGGATGAGGAATCGAATTCCACATCCAATGAGTGTTCACACTCAAAATTTGAGTAAACCCATAGTGAGATAAGTTGAAAATATGAGTTCATTTTTTTTATCCCCTTTAAAATTTGATGATGTAATCTAATATTATTGTATTATTTTAACTATTATTTTATAATTTCCTTAGGATTCCCATTTTAGACCTCAAAATTCCCCAAATGAAGAACCTCATGGTCATTGATTCAAACAATTATTTTTAAAGGAGCTCGGACGTGGATGAGGAGATAATCAGTAAGCCAATGAAGAAGGAGGTGAGTTTGAGTATCCTTCAACAACATGAAGATAACAAAATACCTGACTCTTCCATATAAATATATATGTCAAAAAAGAAAATACTGATGCTTTTTTCAACTCAAGATTGTAGTTGAACCTCATGGTATCAAAGCTGGTAAAAAAATTGGGATTGGAAGTTCGTGATCTTCAAAGGCCATATCAATTGTGATGGGTAAATAAGGATGTGGAAATCAAAGGAACCAAATAGTGAAAAATTAAATGTTCTATTAGTGTTTATTTTATTGATGAAGTAGAACTAGATGTATGTTCCCTTTATGTATGTAGAGTGGTGTTTGGAAGTACCTATATGTACATGTGGGATAAAATATTCATGCAGAGATCCAACCGGTACCACCTCATCAAGAATGGACACTACTTAACCATAAATGTGCATAATATAAACTCAAAAATTTCCCTTGTAAGTACCAACTAAACCAAGAAAATGATTGTTTAAAGTAATAAATATGTTTTACTATTTTTAAGATAAAATCATTCCATATAAGATTCAATGAGAGCTAAGTCATCCCTAGAGTGGGGTACAAAGAAACAAAACAAAAACTATAATAATTTCTACAACCATACAGAGATGTGGTCTAGGAGACTAAAGGCCTACCACGTAAGACAAAAGTGTAGCACAAGATATAAATATTTCTAGACTCCTTATTTCCACACATTTGGATATATATGGAATCCATTATAGAAGAATGTGAGGTGAATAATAAATTGTAACAACTAGTAGAATATGGTGTCATTTAAACAAGTACATCACCATGTGGGTTACTCATCATCAATGTACCAAATAAGGATGGGACATGGTGGAAGTGTATAGACTACAAAGCATTAAGAAAAATACACTCAAGAACATGTACCCCCTACCTATGATAAACTATTTGTTGGATTAGTTGTAGCAAGCCAAATACTTCACCAAGATCGACATAAATTCTAGATATCACTAGGCTCGAGTAAAAGAAGAAGATATTATCAATCACTGTATTAATCACTGTTAAATGACTAAAATTTTACACATAAATTATCAATCCAGGGACATCTTTTACTTCAATGACATTCACACTGTCTGTGTCGATACATCAAACTAGAAGAAAATCCAAATAAAGGAAATCGTTGCTGAATTAAATGCTAGAAGGAATCAATCATGCAGAAATAAAATGATCTACAGGAATGTAATCATGCCTCAATTGATATGTACCTAGCATGCCACACAAAAATTACCCAGCTGGTATCTCCAATCACATATGTGTAACAAGATATATAATATGGAAATTGAAGCAGATCTACTGACAGCTATAAAAACAGCAACAACACTTCCACCGATACATAAAAAAAATAAGAAATTTGTACAACTACCTTAACCACTACAATACCTACTAAAGAGGAGGGCCCTTCCTCCCTAGCAGGGCACAGGAAGAGAAGGAACTTAAACGAAAACTAAACCAAATAATGCATGTAATAGCAGCAACATGATAACTTGCATTAATGTGACCAAAATTACAAAGCCAAAGTAATATTGTTATCCACTAACCTTTCAACCTCAATGGTCAAGAATTATATAGTGGTTATATCTTCAGAAAAATGAGGGATGGATCAGTCATGAGAATATTATGATTCTCATGCTGATCAAAATAGAATACATTTAGTTATAACCACTTCTTAATAAAAATTCTGACTCGAAGAATATAGATTACAATCAAAACCACCTAAAGGTTGTTATCCTAAAATACAATATGTAATGACTTCTACGACTATTGTGGCAAATTACAGATGTAGCGTAACAACAATAGAGGACAGTTTGGCATTAGAAGTTGATGATATCTTGTCAGCGGTACAACTGTAACAACAATTCATCTAGCGGGTCTGTAACAACACCGTGGTGTAACAACTCACTGTAAAAACACACCTTTAACTACTCCTGTACGCCTCATGCTCTAGATATTTTGTGCTAGAATTAACATCTGGAAGGACAAAAAAATACCAGAGAAATTCTCAAAACATTCATACTCATTTAGTCATAAAAAAGACACGATACATCATAATAATCGATGAAATGGCAAGATAATGAAAATAAGGTGAAACAACATTGTTCAAGATAGAAATATAGGAAAAAGAGGCAAAGATAGTACCAATGGTTGTAGTGATAAGGTAAAATGGGGGAAACAAATGTAGGAAATAAGTAAAAAACTGGCACCCAACATCTCCCCACAGCTGAAGCACTTGCATGTCCTCATGAAAAATATAATCTCCCACGAGAATATCTTCGGTGCAAGTTATTAAGGTCATATTCACCGACTGTATCTTCATCTGTAGACCTGTACCCTTGAGTAGCCATTATCTGTCATACCCAAGACTCTGATTCACACTTTCTCAATTCATAATTACTCTGGTAATCCTTTATTGGCAGCCATATCAAAGGGAACTTGAACCTTAACCCAAGCCAAGAATCACCAAGGGTTTGTATGATCTATGCATATGTTAGTACATGTGTAACAACTACCACAAAGTTCTGAAATGAAAATGGGTCCCCCTTCAACAGCTCAACACTGCTGGCTTCTGTGCATTTCAAGCACCCAGTCATGGCTTGACTCTATATTACTGAGAACTGATTAAGGCAGAAGTTCACAATCCTTCTTCTATAAGTGGCTACAGGTTCCCTTATCCCAAGAGTGCTCAAAATTCTCCTAAATTCCCATCTTAACTCGACGGTCCATCCTGGTTCTACCTAGATCCATAATGTTTTCTTTTCTTCATTGGCATCCATAGATTTGGTGGAAAAATGCCACTCAATATGATTCTTCATGAATGACACAAAGGGTCACAATTGAAAATCCCCCATGTAGGAGAATATAGTCACTACCATTTGCATACTTACATGCTCGCAAATGATATTGTGCAAGAATAAATCACACAATAGGATTTTTTCTTCAAAATCAGAAGCACAAAAGACATCTAAGAATGTGCGAGTGGAAGAACATAGATAGGGCCTGTTCTCCATGACGGATTTTAACAAAAACAGGAAATAGAGTTCCCATAGAAAAATGGGGTAGGATGGGGAAGGTCCCCTACACCCTAACAGATTGAGGGAAAGTTCATGGAGTTTTTGCTTATCCATTGTTAGATCCTGAACCTGCTGTCGTAACAACAACAATTGTTCCTCCTACTTATTTACGGCTTCCTTCCTCTTATGGTCTTCCCAACCTTTCTTTAACTCTTATTTCATCCATTTTTCCTATAAAGTGCTTATCTTCTTCTAATGCCCTTTCAACAAAATCACCCCCTCCCAAAGGGAGATTGCTTCTTGTTTCCACTTCTACAACTCAGAAATTAACAAGATTTTCTCAAAACTCCATCCCGAAATGGGAGTCGACGTTCCTCTGCATTCATTATCAACATCAATTATGGGTGTAAAAACCTTTATTCAATGGGTCTGCTCCACCTCTATTGCTAGTTCTTGTGTAACAACCACTTCATCAGTGGCTTCTTGTGTATCATCCCCTTCACTTTCCCCTATAGTAGCCTCTGTGTCCATTTTTTTTCTTTTGTAACAGCAGTGGCCTCCACAGGTTATTGTGTATTGGATTCTAGTTAAATTACTATAGGAGGCTCTACTTTAACTGCTAGTTCTTGTGTAACAAAAGTATCCTTAGCAGGTTCTTGTGTAACAACCTCCTAAAGTTTTGTTTTTGTTTCCATTGGGCTAGTGTTTTCCCCACAGACGTTATACCCTACTTCTATTAGTCCTTGAAAAAATGCCATGCATATAGGTACCAATATTTCCTTTCCCTCATATAATATTTGTTTCAATTGTTCATTCTCCTTTCTTAGATTTTCAAGTTCTAAAAGCGGGACATGAGTTTCGTCCTTACCTGATGAGGAGGGTACTCTTTCTTCTTCTTCTGATCCTTCTACTTCTTTCTGTTTTTCGACTGTGGACAAAGGTTCTATGGGAAAGTTGACTTTCACCTTCCGTTTTGGTCGTCTATCCCCATTTGGTTCATCAGTGGGTTCTTTCCCAATTTTGACCCTGGTAGTCTGAGTCTGGGTCTCAGCTTATGCCTTACTTCCTTCCGAAGTCGTGGCCTCTTTTCTCCAACTTTTCCTGGGCAATTTTCGCTTGAATTATTCCCATCTCCTTCCTTGCTGGCTTAGGGCATCCAACATGATCAATTTTATAAGTCCATGATTGGTTACACATGCTTCTGGATGTGTTGTTTTCTTCACTTCCACCGCCATATGCTTAATGCTTCCCAATAAGTAGAATGGAAGGCTAATAATTTTCTTGTGCCGAAGATGATTGAGTAGAGGGAAGTGATAATTCAAAATGATTTTAGATATTCCCTCACAAGTAATGTATTTGATTAAACCCAAGGTGACATCTACCCATGGCTGATGGAGTGATAAGATGTCAATTCCTCTTCCTTTCTTTTCAAACTTTTCTTCTCCTTCTAGGAAGTCTTCCTTCAAAGAGGGTTCATTGATTTTCCTGTTGAACCATCTCCATTTCTCTACTAGAAATGTAGTCACTCAGGTGATCACTTCTTCTGTCACCTCAATTTGTAGGTCCCTGACTCAGGTCTGGTGGCTATTCAAATTCTAAGCGAATTCGATTGCAACCGCCTCATCCGAGCCCTCCAATTTCTAAAAATATTAAATCCATCTGTCATCTCTAAATACCTAGTAGGCTTCCGGAAAAATCTACAAGGCATCCATGGAATCCATCTCATGTCTTATTGCTGCTCCACCCATCTTGTTTTTATTCTGACTTCACTCCTTATTCCTCAACCCACTGTAATGTCGTTGCACTACCTTTTTCCTCTTGGAACCGTACTTTTCTTATCCAGGATGAAGATTTTTAGATAATGATACAAGGATTCAATTGAGGATGGTGATGGGAGGTGACAAGATTTACAGATTACTGAATCATACTTCACACATTTCTTCATAAATTTCCCATTACAGAAAGTAATGGGTCCTAAGTACACATGATTTTTCCGGCCGAATTCGGTCATCATTGGCTATTGTGCTATTAATTAGATGCATGTGGGGTCAATAATGCTTCATAAATACATATTTTTTCAATGATTACAAGATATATCCCCGATGATTTAATGGTGACAGTCACCCACGACCGTCACGGGAATCATTACTTGCCATTAATTACCAAACTATTAAATGATGATCTTACCTTTTGAATGTCATACCTGAAGCGACATGGAGGAGGAATTTGAATTAGCGATGTACTGCTCGCAGTGATCATGGTGGTCATGCTTGGCTGGCACAATTATTGCTGCATGCGACGAAATAGGAAACGCGTTTGTGGCTATCAGCTGCTACATGTGTAACAACCAAGACAGCCCTCGTATTATTCTTCAGAAAACATGATTATTAGGAGAGATAGATATAGAAATAACAAAACTGAATAACATCATCTTGTAAAATGTATCAAGAAGGAAGGATGATATTTTAGGAAGGGGAGAAATTTGGGTGTAACAGCCACCACAAGAGTGGTTTTCAACTGTTACAAATTTTGTGACCACGCCTCGGAAAGAGGTTTTCAAAATTAGATTTTTATTATCATTTTTATTTTTTTTGTTATTTATGGTTTTTTATTTTTTTTTAAACGAGTGTAACAATTGCCACAAAGGTGGTTTTCAGTTGCTCCACTTATTGAAATTTCAAATTTTAGGCTCCACGGGGGAACGTTCCCCTGTTGCTGTAACATGAGGATCAGAGCCCACGTCAATGTTAACAAATGATTCCTTCGAAGCGGGTTGATGATATAACCTCAGACGATGCCCATTAACTAGTAACGGTGTCTTGGAATTATTGATGGTGACCAATTGTATAGTCCCATTTTCAAATATTGTGTCTACTTCGTAAGTAGGACATAGCCATTTGGTGCAGATCTTGCCTTTAAAATCCTTGAACCTTGAATCGGACAAGAGAGAACAATCACCTTTCTATAACTTCTTCTTCTTAATAAACTCATCATTCCATCTAGCTCTCTGCTGATAAATGATTTTTGTCTTTTGAATGGAAGCCAACCATTTCTCTTCCAACTCATTGATCTGGTTTAATCTTTGTTTTTGTGTTGTTCTTAAGTCCATATTGACCTGCAATGTTGTTCTTAATGTCTTTATTTCAAACTCTATGGGGAAAAAATGATTCTTACCATACACCAATTCATATGGTGAAAATCTTGTAGTATTTCTCCATGTTGTTCTGTAAGCCCACAACACCTCTGGAAGTTTCTCTGCCAAATTTCTTCGGTGGCTAGCTACTGCCTTCGTTAAGATTCACTCAATAACTTTATTGGTGCTTTCTACTTGACCATTTTCTTGTTGGTGATAAGGTGAAGTGATTCTATGATGAATTCCATAATTCTCAACCAACGTCTTGATCAAATGATATGTGAACTGAGGCCCTCAATTCGTCACTACCTCCCTAGGTATCCTGAAGCAAACAAAGATATCTTCGAATAGGAAGTCTGAAACAACCTCCTCTGTAGCTCTAATTAGTGCATTTTCTTAGACCCACTTTGTGACATAGTCGGTGCAGACCAATATGTATGATTGTTTTTATGATGAAGGATTAATTTTCCCTACAAACTCCAAGGCCCTTTTCTCAAATGGTTCTATCACTATCTAAGTCTGTAACAACATCACATCTGATTTCATAGGTTGGCCCATCCTTTGGCAGCTATCACATCCCTTCAAAAACTTCTTGGCATCCTGGAATATAGTTGGCCAATAGTACCTTGTTGAGAGTGCTTTATATCCCGTCCTTTTGTCAGCGAATTTCCCTCAACAAGGTTCCCCATTATAAGCTTTCAAGATCTCAAAAACCCCATCTTCTCTAACAAATCACCTAATCTGAAAATATGGCCTTCTGTGATAGAGATTGCCCTATATCTAGGAGTAGGTACCACTCTATTGTATGATCTTCCTCTTTTCTTTGGAAGATAAACGGTGTGGAAATTTTCCTACAGCAAGATAATTGGCTATATTTTCATACAATGGTGAGTGAGTAGAGATGGAAAAAAGATATTCATTTGGAAAATAATCCTCAGTAGGAGTGCAGTCATCATTTATAGTTAATCTAGAAAGAAAATCAACAACCACATTATCTTTTATGGGTTTATCCAAAATATTGATATCAAATTCTTCTAACAACAATAACCATCATGTAACTCTACCATTATTAACAATTTTATTCATTAAAAATTGAATTGCAGCATGGTCAGTGTGTACAAATACTTGATACACGGTGATGTAGTGCAGAAATTTGTTGATAGTGTGCACTACGGCTAGGAATTCCTTCTTAGTCACTGTATAGTTGAGTTCGGCTAGAGTTAAATTCATAATGATGTAATAAATGGAATAAGGTTTCTTTTCCTCTAGCTGCCCCAAAACAACACCCACAACTATGTCTGAGACATCCGCAACAATATGGAATGGCAATCTCTAGTTTGGTCCTCGTAAAATAGGTGCTACTGTTACACATTTATTTAAGTTTAGAAAGGCTTGCTAACACTCTCCTGTCCACACAAATTATGCATCTATCATGGGCAAAGAAAACAGAGGAGATGAAATATTTGAAAAAAATTCTATAATTCTCGTGTAGTACCTTGCATGTCCCAAAAAAATACGTACCTCTTTTTGATTTTTAGGAGTTGGGATCTTTGAGATTACCTTAATTTATCTAGGATATACCTTGAGTCCATCCGCTAAAATGAAATTTCCCATCACAATTCCCTCGGTCATCATCATGTGGAATTTATCCATGCTCAAAGCAACATTATTTTGTTCACAGCATTTCAGCACCTTTTCCAAATTAACTAATGTTGTCTCAAAGGCATCCCAGTAGGGTGTAAAATAATCCATAAAGATTTCAAAACATTCATTCAAGAGTTCAGAAAATACACAATATCTCCCTCTGAAAAGTTGTTGCCACATTACAGAGGCAAAAAGGAAGGACTTTGTATGCAAAAGTACCCCATGGGCAAGTGAAGGTTGTCTTATATTGGTCTTCCAGGGCAATCTGTAATTGATTATAGCTATTGAACCTGTCCAAGAATGAAAAGAAATTTTTCCCATAGAGAGTATCCAGGACCCGATCAATGAATGGTAAAGGGAAATGGTCCTTTTGAGTGGCCTTGTTAAGCTCTCTATAGTCTACAAAGACTCTCCAATTGCCATTCTTTTTCAAAACTATGACAAGCGGAGACACCCACTAGCTGTCAAAAATGGGGTAGATGAAATTCGAATTAATGAGTTTTCTTAATTTCTCTTTCACTATCTCCTTAAGAACGTGACTCATTGGGCGTTGTGGTTGTCTAACTGGTTTGCATTCTTATTTAAGGTAAATGCGGTGAGTGCAGAAGCTAGGGTGGATTCCTTTCATATCAGTATAGTCCCATGCAAATGCCTTTTCATATTTATGTAACAGTTGTATCAACAATCTGTTTTATTGAATATTCAAGTTAGGATTAATGTTTAAATGTTTTCTAGGCTCAATTTCAACAGGATTGCTGGCAGTATGCAGAGTAGTTTTCAAATTTTAAATAATTGCATCATCTACCTCATATTCTTCCCTTGGATCTCTAGTGGAGGAAAAAAAGAGTGAATTTATAATGAAATCATTAATGATATCATCCTCTATTTCATCCTTAAAGTATTGTGCTTTTCCAAGTGTGAGGAGAGGTAGGAAAAGATCAGATTCAGGTTCAAATTCGTCCCACCAAGGACTATTGAAATCCATATGAGGTTTTTCTTGGGGGTAAAGGTTCAAGTTCTCAGTGGACTGCCCATCTGAGATCACCATATATCTAGACCTACATCTGATATATGCATCTACAGTGGCTAGCCACGGTCTTCCAATATTAAAGGATGACCTCGAAGTTGGATTTGGTTTGTAAAATGAGAAAATATGTTGGGTAATTCCAAGAAACCATAGTGATCACCACATATTCTATCATTCTCTGGGGCTTAACACATGACCTATCTGCTAATTCAAGCACTGTGGGTGTAGGCCTAAGTCCATGAAGTACTAGGGAGATAAAGAGATCTTTGGTCATTACATTAGTGGTTGCACGCAAATAAATCAAAGTGTTGGTTATGGGTTGGTCATCAATCTAGATAGTCATTGTAGGATTCCCTAGGTCATTATATTTAGTCAAAAAAGGCTGATCAATCATAAGTTCAAACAATTTCCCCATAACATGGACAGTAGCATGGTATTTTGATTTTCTCCCAGGATTTTTGACACATAGATCCCTCACTGTTTTAGCATATATAGGTACTTCCTTTAGAGCTTGTAACAAAAAAATATGCACACAATTTTTTCAATTCCTTGAGCAAATTAGATTCAGTTTTTGAGGCTAGCCCAGTTTCAATTAATCATTAAGGGTATGGAGGATCCTGAACCTTAACGTGTGAGTCAATTGTCACAGATGCACCAGCCTT
This sequence comes from Pinus albicaulis, assembly GCA_034641835.2. NCBI lineage: Eukaryota > Viridiplantae > Streptophyta > Pinopsida > Pinales > Pinaceae > Pinus > Pinus albicaulis. The sequence goes on from CM076581.1 coordinate 94,119,430, forward strand.
GCTTCGGTTGGCTTATGTAGAAACAACAGACCTTCATGAGCTAGCTACTACAGGTGTTGTATCAGCTGTTACATGTGTAACAACTATCTCAGAATCAACTATATCCTTTCCAAGTGACTCACATTCTTCTTCAGTAATAATGTGAGTATGTTCAAGTTTGATTACTTTTCCCGATCGAAGCTGAACCTCATTGAGTCCAATAGGAGTAATAATATAAGTCTGGAAGGTAATCGAAGCGTCTATACTCTGAGCTGCCTTATTATACAGATTGGGGTTAGGTTTCATAGGTAATTGGGGTCGGAAAAAAGGTGTAGGATTTTAAAGAGAAGGGAGTTGTAACTACTAATGCATTGGTAGTGCAGGGGGTACTATACTTTGTCCATTACCTTTCCAATTATAGCTCCAAGGATTAGATTGCGATGGATGATATTGCATTGGTGGAGGGGAAGGCCACTGGTTCCATGGTAAAGGAAATTGTGTTGAGGAAGGAGTAGGATACTGCCATGGAAATTGCTGACTATCATAAACATTATTCGAAGGATTAAGATAGGAAAAATTTGGAGGCATACCTCTATTTCGTCGCTACCATGGCCTCTTTGATTTGATGAAGTAGGAAGACTAGACATCCTCTCTTGGTTGTTGAAGTAAAACCTTCAGTCTGGGAAGTTTAGGGCATTGATTCATAGAATGTGCCAATTCAGAGATGTTGCACAGACACTATTCAATCCACATTCTCTTTCTAAATGTTTATTTTTGCATCGAGAACAAAATATTTCTAAGGCTGCTTTAGCTTATACTTGTGCTTTCTTAACTTGTACCGTAGTGATCTGGGAGAGAGAGTGCTAAGGTTGTCAGTTTTAAAATCCTCAAATAGATTTCTGATCTCTGCTCTAGTTACTCCTCCAATTTTGGACTTCGGTATCTGGACTGAAGGTTCTCGAACTGAAATTCTCCCCATGACCGATCCTCTTGAAAGGTTCATTATTTCTTCAAGCGGTTCTTGCGATATGTCTTCTTTTCCCAATAGATTAAAATGCTCGAGACAGACATCTCTTATACCTCTTAAGAATAATGGTTTCATAATTTCCGGGGCTAAGTTACGAAAATTATACCTTTTGAAATTGTAATAGAATCATTTCATATAGTATTCCAAGTACTCCTCCTCCTTTTGTGCAATTATGAAGATCTATTCTTTCAAATCCTTGGTTCGACAGTAATCCTCATGCTTAAAGAGAAAGGCCTACCTCATGTCATTCCAGGTTTGAATCATGCTAGCACCCAGTCTCATGAACCATATTAATGCTGCTCCTTTCAGAGTAGCAGGAAATCATTTCAGATTCTAGGCGTCTGAAGTGTAGTCATAACCTCTACAAAGCACGTCAAATTCAAACAAAATAGTATCAGGATCCTCAAAAACCATCCCTTGAAAGGATGGTATGGATGATAAAGGAATGTTTATCATAGGTGATTCATCTTGTGTTGCCACTCTCGGGAATTCAAAAGTAGCAGAACTATCTGTCTTGATATTCTCGTCTCCCATGGCTGATCATTCGTGATGGGATGAACTGACCTCGGAATATGCAGGAGATTTAAAAATAAATAAAGGATGAGGTTGCTCCAGGACCAGCTGTTTAACTGCACTACCGACGTCCAAATGATGATTAACTAAATCTTGTTCCTTAGGTCCCTGATGCTCCCCACTGGGCTCCCATTGTCCTTCAATTCTTAGATCATGATCAATGATTTTCCACTCTTGTTTCAAATATGGAGTCTTGATATCAGGAGTGGATATGATGTTTGATGTGTGGTGAGGCCTAGACACAGAAGGCACCAATGCCTCAGGCTTCAATACAGTAGCAGCTTTCTATGGTATCATGTTCCTATTATCTTTGTATGAAGTATAATGTTCTTTTTCTTCTTTTGAGATTAGATCTCGAAAGAATGTTTTTCTTCCCAAGTCTGCACTCTTCTTTTCCTTTTTACGACGCGTCTTTCCTATAGTTAGTAGAGTGGGGCCTGTTTGTGGATTTCTCGATCATCCTACTAGCACACATGGACCCTAAGTGTATCAACTCATCCTACAAGTGCTTTAGTTTCTATAGCGGTGAGCCGACCCAGGTATGTTAGAGCGATGCGTAGGTTCTTACCTCTCGTCTTACCATCCATCAACTGTATAGTTGAAGATGCACTAAATAAAACACCCAAAAAATCACACTTATAAGTGTCCTAGAAACACATTTGTGAGCCCGCCCAGGCATATTAGAGCGATGAGCAGGTTCTTACCTCTCTTATTACCTCTTGAAAATTGTTGCCTAGGTACAGTTGTATCAACTAACAAACAACTCTTTTTGATTGGATCATAACTGCCATCCCCGAAAACGGCGCCAAAATGTTGGATTGTAGTAATCACCGTTGAATGAATAAAATGGTACACATAAATTATCAATCCAGGGAGGTCTTTATTTCAATGACATTCACACTGTCTGTGTCGATACATCAAACCAGAAGAAAATCCAAAAAAAGGAAATTGTTGCTGAATTAAATATTGGAAGGAATCACTCATGTATAAATAAAATGATCTGCAGGAATGTAATCATGCCTCAATTAATATTTACCTAGTGTGCCACACAACAATTACCGAGCTAGTATCTCTAATGACATATGTGTAACAACATATATAATATTGAAATTGAAGTAGATATTCTCACAGTGGGAACAACATCAACAACACTTATACCGATACATAAAACAAATAAGAAATATGTAAAGCTATCTTAAACACTACAATCCCTTCTAAAGAGGAGGGCCCTTCCTCCCTAGCAGGGTGCAGGAAGAGAAATGACTTAAACGGAAACTAAACGAGATAATTCATGTAACAATAGAAACAAGATAACTCGTATTAATGTGACCAAAATTACAAAGCCAAAGTAATATTGTTCTCCGCTAACCTTTCGACCTCAAGGGTTGAAAATCATATAGTGGTTACATCTTCAGAAAAATGAGGGATGGATCAGTCCTGAGAATCTTATGATTCTCATGCTGATCAAAATAGAATACATATAGTTACAACCACTTCTTAATAAAAATTATGACTGGAAGAATATAAATTACAATCAAAACCGCCTAAAGGTTGTTATCCTAAAATACAATACATAATGACTTCTACAACTATTGTGGAAAATCACAGCTGTAGCGTAACATCAATATTGGACAGGTCGACATCAGAAGTTGATGATATCAAGTCAGCGGTACAACTGTAACAACATCATGATGTAACAACGTCGTGGTGTAACAACTCACTGTAAGAGAACACCTTTAATTTCTATTTTACGCCTCATGCTCTAGCTCTTTTGTGCTAAAAATAACATCTGGAAGGACAACAAAAGACCAGAGAACTTCTCTAAACATTCATCCTTAGTTAGTCATAAAAAATACATGATACATCATAATCATCGATGAAATGGAAAGATAATGAAAATAAGGTGAAACAACACATTGTTTAAGATAGAAATGGGGGAAACAAATGTAGGAAATAAGTAAAAAATTGGCACCCAATAGCATAAGCTATAAATATTTCTAGACTCCTTATTTCAACACATTGGGATATACATGGAATCCATTATAGAATAAAGTGAGGTGTTGAATAAATTGTAACAACTACTGGAATAGGGTGTCATTTAAACAAGTACATCACCACGTGTGTTACTCATCATCAATGTACCCAAGAAGGATGGGACATGGTGGACATGTATAGATTACAAAGCATTAAGAAAAATACACTCAAGAACAAGTACCCCCTACCTATGATAAATTATTTTTTGGATTAGTTGTAGCAAGTTAAATACTTCACCAAGATCGACATAAATTCTATATATCACTAGGCTCGGGTAAAAGAAGAAGATACTTGGAAGACTCCTTCAAAATTAGGAAATGCTTGTATGAGTCGTTAGTCATCATGTTTGGAAAATGTAATGCACTTGTTACATTTATGAGGTTAATCAATGATATATTTTTTCATTTTATATATTCATTTAGTGTTACCTATTTGGATGCTATAATGGTATATAGTGCTACGTGGGAGGAGCATGTACCATATTTTATGTAGGTTTTGTAGAAATTAAAGAAGCATTAGCTAAATAGAAATATCAAGAAGTCTGAGTTTAAAAAATAGTATTTGTTGTATTTAGGGTATTGTTGCAGCTGCTACAAACCCCCCCCAAAATTTTAGCCTATACCAAATTTTGGAGCCTTCCTTGGTCTTGTTTATGGCTATCGCAAACTTTGAAGTTCAGTTTATTGCTTTTGTGATCCCTTTCACAAGATATGAAAAGTGTCGCCTTTGGCATGTTGACTACCGCAGTGAACGTATGAGCTTATTCCATTGATTCCAAAAGGTTATATTTCTGAAAATGATATTTTCTAACAATGTAATTATTTTGTGCACTTATTTCGAAAGTTCAAAAGACTGCCGCACAAGTGTCGTCATAGTTCTCGTAAAGTGTATCTTTGGTATCACATTTTTCGTAACTGGTCACAAATATGTCACATAAAGGATAATGATTTGTTTGTATATCTCATATGATCTATGTTATTTGAGTCATCAAGTATGCTAAGTGGGTAATCACAATAAAGGTCCATCAATATTCACATCAATTTCACATGTCCCACACTTAGTAATTTTTTAGAAAAATTCCCTACCAAGAAACATAGCCTTTTCGAGCCTCCCTTGAGTTTCCCATTCCATAGTATTAATCCTCCGGCTATGAACCTGATTCTTGGAAATATGTGGTTCATATTACTAGCTTCTTAAGAACTGGCGCATTGTGGAGTTTTATTGACCATCACCCGACCTTGATCTCTGGAATTGTAAAGTTGAGGCCCTTTTCCTGCCTTGAACTATCCACTTCGCAACTTCAAGACATAATCTCATCCCTTGAGCATTATAAATGTCCACTACATACTCACCTAGGCCTCCTTGACCTTCTGAACTGTGCAGTTGGCTTCCCCAACTCTCATCCCTGTGGTTTGTCCCCTCTAACTCCAAAAACTGCGTAGTCGTGTCCCTCAGCTTAGCTTGAACTACACACTATGCAGTATTAAGGCTGAAGGCTTCTTGCTACCTACCTGCTCAGTTCATGGATCATAATGCATCATCTTAGGCTAAGGGTTTTCAGATTGATGCCATCATGTCATGAGTGAATTATAGGAATAGGTACTATATCAAGTCATAATGAGAGCATAGAGGAGGAGAAGAAGGAGGAAAGAATTATCAAAGACACTTTTGCAACTAATATTACAATATGATTGATCAAGGGAAAGTGAAAGGACACTAGCTTGTGACCACTATCCAATACATGAAATCATTGAAGACTCCCTATCACCAAGGCATGTGAAGGAGCAAAGGAGAGATCTTTCATGAAGACACTTGGCTCTTGTATAACTTAACACTTCCATGTCATTAAGTAGTTCATGTCAGTAGTTTCATGTCATGTTATATGATTTTTCATGTTGCCACATCACCATTTTATATCATGTCCATTATAGTCAAATGTATTGTAAAGTGCAAGTCCAAAGAATACACATGAATGTACATAGTCATGTAAGTTGAAAATCATGGGAAGTCAAATAGTCATGAGGGTAGTAAAAGGGTCACCCTTTTTTATATATACTCCCTCATTGTATGAACAAAGGATGTTTCACCGTGGCTCAACCAACAACGAAATAGAGAGAATATCTAGTCCTTTTGTGGAGCAAGGAGTGGCTCCAATGCCCCACTATTAGATTTAGTGAGGTACATTGTATATATGTGTCTTGAATTTTAATTAATAAAAGAAGCCTTTTAAGTGGAGCATGCTCTTCATTCATGATTTATGAAATTTTGTAAGACTATTCTGCGAATGTTTATACTTCATGTTTTCTTTTCACATGTACTAAGATAGTTGAACTATTTCAGTTATTTTAGTGCTCATATTTTTTAGAATGTCTTGTAATGGTTGTAACTATTGTCCCATCCTTCTGGAATATTTTGTGAGATATTAGACAAATGTTTCTCATATTATTGTGTATGTAATTGTTGTACCGTTCTTGTGGACTATTCTGTGGGATATTAGACATATCTTTCTTAAGTTGTTATGTGTAATGCTTGTCACATAATTTGTGGACTATTTTGATGGGTGTTAGATGGAACCCTTCATTTCAGATGTGTCTCTTCCTCAGTGGTATCATTAGATCTCTCTTACAGGCTCAATTTTCTCATTCTCCCCCCTTTGCGGTAGAAAACCTTGGCACACTTGTAATCATACACTTACCACAAACACCCCCTATTGCGTGAAATGTTACCCTAAGGTCCTAGGTTGATAAACCTCAAAGATCAGGCGCATTTCATAAGAAGAAGGACTCAAATATCCAACTTCTATGCTTTAAACAAGAAAGTGAGGATCACAGATCTTACCTTTTTATCCTTCATTTGTAGTAGATCCCGTAGGATTCAAACCCCTTGCAACTCCTCGTGCTGCAGAACCTGCAAACTAGCAAAGAACAAGCAGAAAAACCTAGTTGTACAACATAGATGTTCTAGATGTTAGAAAAATAGCATGCATAATCTCATAAAAATTACAAGAAATAAATTATTCAAGATTAGTAAACATGTATAAGAAATATATGACACATGAACATCAGGAAGAAGATGGCACTTCTTTTATGGATAACATGTACATAAAACCGTTAGAAAATATGCTACGGCCTTCAACAAACCATCCTCTAGATTCGTCCAGCCCTAACCTCACAAAGCTTCTTCCATGAATAGTGCACAGAGGATGTCACATAGAATGAGGGTGATCATCATAGGCAAATAAGGGTTTCCTGAAAATATGGGAAGTTTAGGAGGCAAAGGGGAAATATCAGACTTGATCAGGGCTATAATAGGCTATAATATCTATATTTATCTCTCTTCCTCCGTTAGGCCATTCCCTTCAGGGGTATTTCTACTTCCTGAATTTAGTTTTTTCTGTTGGGGAACAGTTAGGCCACGGGCTAGGGTAGTTAGGTTACAGGAAAAAACCATAAACCCTGCTTCAAAAGTAGGGAAATTTTATATTTTTTAATATTTTAAATAACATACGTGGGTTTGTTATATATGGACCCGAGAGTATACACAGAAAAATCTGAGCAAAGTCGTGTATGGATTTTAAAATACTGTTTTTTGAGAAATGTGACCAAGTCTGAATAGAAGGGCTGCCCAAGGCCAATGCATAAGTCATCAAGTATATAGTGGTGATAAATGATTCTATAACATATGACCCCTAATATATGAGGTCAGAAGGGGTAGATGATGGACGAAATGTATTATGTGCATACAAAGAACCTTGTGAGGACTAGAGAGGACTTCACCAGATTTCAGCCTGCCAAAAACTAGTGATAGAAATTAGAAAGATAACTCATGTCTGAGGCAGGCATACCCATGGTTAGTGAAATAAAAGCATGTTTGCATATGAAGTATGGAGTGGATCCAATATGTATACAAGTATAACTTAAATGTAAAGTACATAACGAATAATCTGATCATTGGTCGGAAGTATAAGTCAAAATCATGTCCAAGTATCACATATAGAAGATTGATCAATGATGTTTCATAGATATCTGATCACTAAAGTCACAAATGAATCTCCAAGTACCAAATAATAAGTGGTGGAAAAAATGGTACAACACACAATTCGAGTGCCAACATATAAGATGTTGTTGTGATGAAACTGCAACATATAACGGTAGATGGTGTGAAGGAGCTATCAAAGTGAACCAAAACATGCTGATGCAAACCCGAGGTCTTCACCAATCACCATGGCACAATTCTACACAATGGAAATAAATGAGCTAAGGTCAATCATGTGAGAAATAATTTTATTACTGGCCATTGATGTATACCATTAAAAAATGCGAGAGAAGCCATCGATAATCATAATGAGTTTCAAGGTGTCCCAGTACAATCCATCAAGTGCGAATAAATGATTTGAAGTAAAACACTTGAAAGAATCTATCGATCAGGAGAAAATTATGTATTTTCACTGTCGATAGTGAAGAGCCTGCCACTAATGACTGCAAACCCTAAGGTACTGACAAAAGTACTCTAGACCTTATTCCCACAGCAATGAGTTAGAGTCAATGGGAAAATATCTGCTGGAAGGAAGGCATTAAGGCATCCCACATCAATCCAGTGCAAGTGTAACCCACAGGGGAAGGTTTGGAAGGAATTGAACGAAGAAAAGTGAAGTAACCAACCCAAAGTATGTTTCTGGAATGCAAAAAATTAAGGTAGCGAACAACAGAAACCTCCTGAACCAGCCAATAATGAAAGACGACAAAGAGGCGAGACATCCACTGATAGGGTGAAATGGAAATAAAGGTACTACACAAATCCCATGTGTGATAATGTAAGCTGAATTCAAACATAAGGGAAACCACTTAGTCAAAGACCCATGATGTTGATCAAATTATGAGCACAAGGTCACCTATCAATGATGGAAATAGGGCCAGGGTGCAGCTCTAGGTTTACTCTCAGAGAAATATGTCATAGCCGATAAGAGGAAAACCCTCTGACAAGAAGTAAATTGAGACCTTCTCCAACTAGCATGAGAAAAGGACCAAATAGCTGATGTGATAGAACCAAATACTGATGGAAATCAGGATGGCCAACTGAAAATGCGTCAAGAGATACCATAGAAAGGCTAACTCAGGATAACTTCCCTTGAAATAAAGAACGACTGATTTTGACTATGGAAGCAAAATTAACTCTGCATAAGTTTTTCATGCAGGAGGCATAAATGAACCCTCCATATGATTGGAAGAGATAACCAACCAGGGGTGTACTAATTCAAAAAACAAGGTTATGGCTTCTCCTAAGTTAAAAATTAGACCATACCAAATGGAGAAAAGAATTAGCTTTTTTGTGCTTTGTTCAAGGGCAACACGACTGACACTATAGCTACCATCAAGTATGGAATTATTATACCGTTCCCGCTCTTTTTAAAATATTTAATTTTTTTTTATTTTTCATATGTCATAGCCTGAAAAAGAATAAAATAATTCCTATAGTACAATGGATAGAACAAGTGTCAGTAAACAGATGCACTAATTCCTGGGATAGGAAAAATCCTATGCTCAATGGAAGGTGGTGAAAACTGGTAAGTGACACTCAAAGGAATGTTCCGTCCATCATGGTAAAGGTGTCAAGTTGAAAATACTATGTGATTGCATGGTTAACTTGTATAGAAAGACATGGTAAAAATAGGGCTTAAACATGAGTCCAAAATGAGGCCAGCTAAAGGCCAAGGTAAACAAGTAGTCAATATGCAATGCAGTAATACAACTCGACAACACGTGGGAGCCTCGAAGGTAAATGGCTAGAATAAAGATAGAGGAGAAGAAGAAGAATGAAGCTTCAACGCATAAGTCATGGCGGGACTAAATAGGACTCTCGAGACTACACAAATTTCAGCTTGGGCGACAAATTCTAGTGAGGAAATAACTAGGAAGCCCATGTAAGGGATGGCTCTACCACCAAGTCATGATTTAAAAAATTAGTGAGTGAAATGGGTGAAATATTCATGACATGACTGGGTCAACCCTATGGCAAGTGATCAGGATGGAGGCTAGTATGCAACAATGCAACAGAAAGTGAATTCCCTAACCTATATGCCAATTCGAAATGAAATACCTTCCATGATAGGTCAGCAGTCATGGATCCGAAGGAAAACTAGAGATATCTCAAATTTAGTGGAATGTACCTGAAAATAACTTTTCTCAACCCTTACAAGCCAAAAGGTTAAAAAACCTTAATCAAATTCAAAAAATAGACACAAACAAAATTTGTGAATTTTTTTTTTCAAATTTTTGGCACAAATAAACATTTTGACTCACATTTTGATCATTTGTGCATTGCAAAAGTGGAAAAAGAGCTCTGGGAAAAAAAACCTCTTCTTGAATACAAAGCAACCGACCACTGAATAATGTCAAATCAATCAGGTAAACCTTGTACTCAGCTCATTCATCAATTTCATTCCTATTTCAAGAATTTTTTTGGATTTTTGACCATAGAAAATATATTTTCATGAAACCCTCTGCGTATACCCCTATTCGTTATCAGGAAATCATGTATAGACGCGTCTGTGTACAAACGAGGTCACGTATGCACAGAGAAGAATTCAAAAACTTGTATCTAATTTGTCAATGGATGAATTTTCCCGGGATTTCAATCAGTTGGAGAGAACGAGACCACAATGCTACTGATAATGAATTGATGGAGGACCAACAATCCTTAGATATCCTTCGGAGTTATGGGTTATTCAAATTTTTCAAAATTATGAATATGAAAAGCAATGCTCGGTTTCTTCAGATGTCATTGAGAATAGAGCTCGAAGACATATTTTAGCATTGGACTTTCTTGAAGGGGAGACCCAGTTGATTTTCATGGTAAGCCCACTGGAGGGCTTAACGTAGATGATTATGTCCAAGTCTATTGGGTAGATGATGCAAAGAATATTGGAACTCAGATCCCCATCAAAGATGTGAGGGATTTGTACATGAAAATACTTCTCTTTACTATTGGTATAGTGGCAGGATCAGCTTCTCTACACCAAGATTCACGCACTCATATGAGTATAGCAATGGAATGTTTGACACATATTTATGACTAGTGCACAGCATTATTAGCTAATCTAAAAAAATAACTTACTTATATCCGGAAGATAAAGACAAAACACTTTGGATATGGTACTATTCTGTTGACATCCTTCTTTGAAAGAGTCCCAGGGCTTCAGTCCAAGGTCATCTCTACTATCAGCAACCCAAGGGATCCGAGAATAGCCAGATGGGTGGATTTGATGAAGAGATTGGGGGGAAGTGAAGTTCCCCAAACCACCTAAGATGATGATTTTTTCCAGTGGTGGGTAGAACAAGTCATCTCAGTGGAGGACTATCCCTATGTTGGGATGGATTTTTGAGCATATCCAGATTTTTTTCTTTCACCTGGAGCAGCATGGGGTGAAATTGGTAAGATTATACTTCTGATTTTTTGATTATATATGATTTTTTGGATTTTTTCAAATTATATGAAAAATGAATTCTTTTTTTGATAGGAAAATATGACTTACGAAATTTTAATGATCATGATGTAGACATGGGACCAATTAGGCTAGAGGGCTACCCAAGGCACAAGCGCTGTAGAGGCGAGGCAGATGTTAAAGACCTAGGAAGGACCCTCCATGTTGTGTAGAGAAACTTAGAGAGTTTAACTCTCCAAGTATCTATGGCAGCTATAGAGGACCTTTCAGAGGCTATCCAGAGGTGGGTGGTTGGAGTACCATGAGACTAGGTGCGGTTATTCCGCCATGTAGTGACTACTATTGTGTTCTATCGGAACACAAATGTTGGGTAGGGATCTCAGGAGTAGATTTATATTAGATCAGATGACTGCAATTTTTTTTATGATAGACATGATCGGGTATAAGCCCCAATTTTGTAGGACATTGTAATATTCCTTTTTTAATAGGAATATTCAATTTCATTTTGTTTTCTTTGTTCAAAGAATAATCATGTAAAGGAGGGTCAAAAACTCCTAATAAAAGAATAAATACATGCCCAATGTGAACATAGGTAAATTAGGGATGTCTTGATAAAATCCACTTGTTTGTGAAACATGATTGAGCCATTTGACTCAGTCAACAAGACCATATCACAACACAGTCTAGATGCATTGAACCTCCTGGATGATCAGTGCAGTTCTAGAAGGAGGTCCTCCATGTGAAAAGGGTTAAATGAAAGAAAGTCGTTTAGGGTTTTGGCAAGCTCTCATATTATAAAAGGAAGGGGAAGGCAACATGTTGAGGATGTCCATGATTTGATTTCTGAGTTGTTTTCTATGTAGAAAAACATCTTTCTCAGATTCTTAGCCTAGATTGCATTGGGATTTCCTGTTTAGGAGTTCCATCTCTTCCCATTGAGGAGCTCTTGGGAGAGCTTGTATTTCTTGTCCACTATAGCTTCTACTTCCAACTGCAACGCAAATCCAGTGAGGGTTTTCTTTCTTTTGTAAGCTACAGCAAGTGGAACTCTAGATCTTTCCAGATCTAGCTTATATTGGAGCCTCTTCTCAGTGAGTGTGTATTTTAACCTCCTGGAAGAGTACAGCCATTGTTTGAGCTTCAGTTTTGATCTTGGCATTAGGAAAAATTATTATAAATCACCATATGAAAATTTTCTTGAAGAGACTACGTCCTTTTTGCAGGCATATTTGTAGTGGGTTTTTGTATCAACTCGGAGGAAAGATCTCTAGTGAAAAGGGACCCTTCCCTTCACTGTGGTGATCCATGGATTGGCCAACCAATCCCTATTCATTTCAGATCTGATCTACTGTATATCATATTCTTCAGAAATTTCTGAAGATTATTGCAAATCTATGTCTTAGATCTCAGATCTATTTATTGATATCCATCTTTTGCTAAGATCCCCAAGGGGAGTGTAAAGAAGAGCCTCTTCGACATATAAATATGTAATATATCTATATTTTTATGTAAATATCTGACCTAGATATGAGATATAATGAAATATTTCTTCAGCATCCTAAAAATTACGTTTTCAATCTCATTTTGCATTTTCTTGTGTTGTAGTACCTCATTTTGAAGCCTTGATCCATGTAAAACTTTTGTATTTCTCTGATATATTGCTTAAATCATATCATAGGTCTTATTTATGGATTTCCGTACTTATTTTCACCTAATTGATTCATAAAGTTACGCTGCATATGCTTTAGTCACATTCTGCATACTCTAGGTCATGGGAAATCGGCATTTTTAAGCCATTTCGGGAGTGGGAGATCTGTTCAACTTAAATAGAATTATTTTTTTAAGATTAAATTTGGTATGGGAGTCCCTCATGACCTACGCTAACAGATACAACCATCAATTTCCTCTTTCGTTACACATATTTATGAAAGTAACCTTTTTAGGGCTTAGATCATTGTTTCTCCCCACTTTGGGTTGAAGGGATAGATCACTTTCCTTGTTGCTACATATATTAATGTTATTAAAGTTTTTATTAACATATCCCAAGAATTATTATCCTACTAATACTCCAATACAATGTCTATATATTGCTACAGTCCCTCATTGGACATTTATCAAGCGATACTAGGTGTGGGAGGCCTGTTTGCCTCACCTAGTTTGTTTGGTTTCGAATCTCCTCTTGGAATTGCATCTTAGATTATCAGATCTAAGGAATCCAAGGCCTTATCTTGGTCTCTGAAGCACACATCCCTAAAAAATGCATTTTTCAGGCCTGTTTTGCTGAAGAGTCCCTTTTGGGATATTGCAGTGGTATGAAAGCATGATCTCTGGCTCAACCTGTGAGATCTAGATATCAGAAGTATAAAGAGAAGGAGTATATTTTATAATTATGGAGAGGATGAGATTACTCTCATCAGTTTTCAGATCTAATAAGAGCCTCTCCAAAGAGGTTAAACAAAAGAAAGAAGGAAGCTACAGTGAGACCTCTAGAGGGTTTCAAGAAGAAGAAGAAGGACCAAGAACTTCCTATTCTCATAGAGGGAGTGAAGAGAAAGAAGAGCACTTAGAACATGAGATTCTAAGTAGGTACTTGGCAGAGTACAAGTGTCACTCTAGAGCCTTCAATGAGACTCTAACTTTCCTCAATTCATCTAGATGAACGAAGAGAAGGGACCTTGCAGTAAAAGGGTGATCCAGAGATTTGAGGAAGAGAAGTCCTCATTATCTCTTGAGGAGATTTTCTCCAGCACTATGACAGCTTTGCAGGAGCAGCCTTCAACACCTAAAGTTGAGGAAGCCAACGTTGAGAAAGAAATAAATCTTGCATCCATGCAAGGTGTTCCCGAAATCCAGTAAGAGCAGCAGAGTTGCACTGTGTTGTCCAAGAGCAGCAGTGAAGAAAGGAGGACCCATTCCTCATGGGACCATTCAGGTGTCAGCTTCATTCAGGAAGCCATGGAGTAAGATATGTTAAAGGGTAGAAATATTGAGATGAGAAAACCTTTCTCCTCTCTAGATGACACTCTCTCGATGAGCATGCCACAACTCAAAGAGAGACTTCTACTTGCAGCAGATCCAAGGCCTCTCCGGTTTTTGAAGATCATGCATGAGGAGGAGGTCTCATCAGGAGATCCCATTGGAGGTTCACTTCAACATTTCATGAAGTGCAAAGTTCTTCAAAGGTTGGAGGAGCATGGTGTCCTACCCTGGGAGGATACCAAGCCATGGCAGAATGAGATCCATCACCCACATTGGGATGAGTGGATGGCAGTATGGAGCAAGAGGTTGAAAAACCCCTTGCAGATCTATGATATAGGCCAGCAAGAAGCTTGGCTGTGCTGGTTGTTTTTGGGTGAGTTTTGTCACTACCCAAAAATTTCTATTTCTTTATCTCATGCCTTTAGTCTCATTAATATGATGCATAAGAATAAGGCATGGTTGTTGTGGCTTTTAAGAAGAGAGTTTGGACATCATATGTCAAATCTTATGTCTATATATTTTCCTTTGTTTGAGATATATATCATGGGCTCACATGTATTTATGGTTGAGATGTATTTCATGTATGTGCAATTTTTTTGGAGGGAGGATAACTTCCCTATGATGTATGAGGGAGCTGGTTTGTACTATGTTGATGAGGAATCTCACATGTCCATCATTATATAATTGCTCCATGATCTTCATTTTGATAATGCAAGGAGGCACCAAGAGTCCTTGTTGATAGCACTATTATTGAGAGAGTATGGGCTGAAACCTCTCCATACTCATCCTGATGTTTTAGAAAGAATGTATGGCACATTTCCTTGCTATTTTGATCATGTACAACTGATATATATTGTTATTTACTACCACATAGTATATGAGCACTCATGCACAGCTAGTACCTTGTTGGAGGACAACTTGCCACATGACATTCTCAAGCAGCAATTGGAAGAACTGTGTTGTATCCCTTGGATACACCATTGGTATCATGGGACCATTAGCATTTTTCTAATTTGGATGTGAAATAGTGATGAGGTGCCATTCCTTTTGGATGGGATGGTTTGGGCCATGACTATTTTCAAACTTGGCCACTCCCTTGATGGGCTAGAGTAGGTTTTGCAGCATGATGGGTGCTTCCCTAAAGCACCAAATATACATTTCACCTTTAGCCTTGGTGGGATGATTAGGGCAGAAAGTAAGTAGCATGTAAACAACTTACCACATCCAAATCTAAAGTAGGGAGGAGATGACTTGCGTTGGTTTCTATTGGGTGAGTGTGGATACCACCCAAGGGTTTTGATTTTCTTGTCTCATGCTTCGTATCTCAAGGAAAGAATGCATAAGAAGGAGGCATGGTTTCTTTGGTTGAAAAGAAGGAAGTATGGACACCCCATGATGAACTCCATGTCCATAAATTTACTTATGTCTATAATGTATGTACATGTATTTATGTTTAGGAGGGATATCATAATCATGTATGTACTTGGGGTTGGGAGAAATTGTAACCTTCTCATGAGGTGGCATAAGGGAGCTTGTTTATGTCATGATGTTAATAATGCTCCAATATTTTTTATGACCATGAGAGAAGGAATGACACATTGTGTGGATGTGTCCATTGGGAATGCAATCTACCATGTTTATTTGTACTTCAAGAGGAGGATAGAACATTATGTGGCTACTGCATTATATCATTTGTTTTCTTATGCTAGAAGCCATATGTTGGGCTTATGTCATGGGAAGAAGTATCTTGCTAGGGAGAATTTGTAGAAGGACATGTGTTGTTTGAAACATATTCAGCCAACACCTATTAACCTCTACTATTTCCAAGCTTTGGAGAAGCTTTTTGCAGCAAGAAGGTGGTGGGATGGCCACTTATTGTACTATGATTTGAGGCAACAAGATGAAGGACAACACTGGTCTCAAGGGAGGGACTATTGTCACCATCCAATATATCATATGACACTTAGTCCATGTTTCTTTTGGAGCACATATGGTGAATATACTCTATTCACTATATGCATGGAAGATTGGGCAAGAAGGCTCAGTATAATCCATGAAGGGAATCATGAAGTTCCAAGTCTCGTTTGGCTTCATGAGGACTATATTATTGCAGCCCAGGATCATCAGCTCCATATTTATCATAAATGGAGGGAAAGACAGTGTGAGTTGAGTATTCTTATCTCTCATTTCTAGCCAGGGAGCCCCTACACATTGCATATTGTGTGGATTGGTGACTATTTCTTTGGGCTGCCAAGGATGGCTCACTCTGTTTGGATGATAGCATGGAGATTGGAGTTTCTCATGGGGGTTGAAGTGCCCAATGTTTACCATCTCTCATGATTTGAAGGGACCAGTGGACAACATTTGATTCTTTTATGTACCTCCCATTACTTCATGATGACAACTATTTGGTTCATCCACCAAAGGTAGACTTGCATTCTTGGTTGGAGACAACTCGATTGGAGATTTTACAAATTCCTTATGTGTTTCTTGAGGACAAGCAACATTTTGGAGGGGAGGACTGTAATATTCCTATTCTAATAGGAATATTCAATTTCATTTTGTTTTCTTTGTTCAAAGAATAATCATGTAAAGGAGGGTCAAAAACTCCTAATAAAAGAATAAATACATGCCCAATGTTAACAGAGGTAAATCAGGGTTGTCTTGATAAAATCCACTTGTGTGTGAAACAAGATTGAGCCCTTTGACTGGGTCAACATGACCAAATCACAACACAGTCCAGATGCATTGAACTTCCTGGATGATCAACGCAGTTCTAGAAGGAGGTCCTCCATGTGAAAAGGGTTAAATGAAAGAAAGTGGTTTAGGGTTTTGGAAATCTCTCATCTTATAAAAGGAAGGGGAAGGAAACATGTTGAGGTTGTTCATGATTTTATTTCTGAGTTGTTGTCTATTTAGAAAAATAGCTTTCTTTGTTGCTTAGCCTAGATTTCATTGGGATTTCCTATTTAGGAGTTCCATCTCTTCCCATTGAGGAGCTATTGGGAGAGCTTGTATTTCTTGTCCACTATCTAGTTGGAGACCAAGCTTCTACTTCCAATTGAAACGTAGATCCAGTGAGGGTTTGCTTGATTTTGTAAGCTGCAGCAAGTGGAACTCTAGATCTGTCAAGATCTAGCTTATATTGGAGCCTCTTCTGAGTGAGTATGTCTTTTAACCTCCTGGAAGAGTGCAGCCATTGTTTGAGCTGCAGCTTTGATCTTGGAATTAGGCGAAAGTATTCTACATCACCATCTACGCAGTTCTTGGAAGAGACTGAGTTCTTTTTGCAGGAAAAGTTGCAGTGGGGAGTCAACTCCATTAGAGATTTTACAAACTCCTTGTGAGTTGCTTGAGGACAAGCAACATTATGGAGGGGAGGATTGTAATATTCCTATTTTAACAGGAATCTTCAATTTCGTTTTGTTTTCTTTGTTCAAATAATAATCATGTAAAGGAGGGTCAAAAACTCCTAATAAAAGAATAAATAATTGCCCAATGTGAACAGAGGTAAATCAGGGCTATCTTGATAAAGTCCACTTGTGTGTGAAATAGGATTGAGCCCTTTGACTGGGTCAACACGACCAAATCACAACACAGTCCACATGCATTGAACCTCCTGGATGATCAACGCAGTGATAGAAGGAGGTCCTCCATGTGAATAGGGTTAAATGAAAGAAAGTTGTTTAGGGTTTTGGAAATCTCTCATCTTATAAAAGGAAAGGGAAGGCAACATGTTGAGGTTGTTCATGATTTGATTTCTAAGTTTTTTTCTGTTTAGGAAAATATCTTTCTTTGCTGCTTAGCCTAGATTGCATTGGAATTTCCTATTTAGGAGTTACATCTCTTCCCATTGAGGAGCTATTGGGAGAGCTTGTATTTCCTGTACACTATATAGTTGGAGACCAAGCTTCTACTTCCAATTGCAACACATATTCAGTGATGGTTTTCTTGCTTTTGTAAGCTGCAACAAGTGGAACTCTAGATCTGTCCAGATCTAGCTTATATTGGAGCCTCTTCTCAGTGAGTGTGTCTTTTAACCTCCTGTAAGAGTGCAAACATTGTTTGAGCTTCAGATTTGATCTTAGCATTAGGCAAAAGTATTCTACATCAAAATCTATGCATTTCATTGAAGAGACTACATCCTTTTTGCAGGTAGAGTTGCAGTGGGGTTTTGTATCAACTTGAAGGAAAGATCTCTGGTGAAAAGGAACCCTTCCCTTCATTGTGGTGATCCATGGATTGGCCAACCAATCCATGTTCATTTCAGATCTGATCTGCTTTGTATCATATGCTTTAGAAATTTCTAAAGATTATTGCAGATCTGTGGTTTAGATCTCAGATCTATTCCTTGATATCCATCTTTTGTTGAGATCCCCAAGGGGAGTTTAAATAAGAGCCTCTTTGGCATATATATCTGTAATAGATCTAAATTTTTATGTAAATATCTGCCATATATCTGAGATATAATTAAATATTTCTTCAGCCTCCTGAAAATTACGCTGTCAATCTCATTTTGCATTTTTTCGTGTTGTAGTACCTCATTTTGAAGCCTTGATCCATGTAAAACTTTTGTCTTTCTCTGATATATTTCTGAAATCATATCATAGGTATGATTTATTGATTTCCATACTTATTTTCACCTAATTCCTTAAGAAACTTACGATGCATATGCTTCAGTCACATTCTGCATACTCTAGGTCATAGGAAATCAACATTTTAAAGCCATTTCGAGAGTGGGAGATCAGTTTAACTCAACTAGAATGATTTTTTCAAGCTTAAATTTGCTATGGGAATCCCTCATGACCTAAGCTAACAGATCCAACCGTCATTTCCCTCTATTTTTACATAGATTTATGAAAATAACCTTTTTAGGGCTTAGATCACTGTTTTTCTCCACTTTGGGTTGAAGGGATAGATCACTTTCCTTGATTCTGCATATATTACTGTTATTAAAGTGTTTATTATAATATCCCATTCATTATTAGCCTGATACTACTCCAATACAATGTGTATATATTTCTATAGTCCCTCATTGGACATTTATCAAGCCATACTAGGTGTGGGAGGTTTGTTTGCCTCACCTAGTGTTTTTGGTTTCGAATATCCTCTTTGAATTGGGTCTTAGATTATCAGATCTAAGGAATCCAAGGGATTATCTTGGTTGTTGAAGCACACATCCCTGAAAAATGCATTTTTCAGGCCTGTTCTGCTGAGTAGTCCCTTTTGGGATATTACAGACATGATGGTGCAAATTTTGTATATTTTGAACACTTTGATCTCTCTCTCTCTCTCTCTCTATATATATATATATATATATATATATATATATATATATATATATATATATATATATATATATATATATATATATACACACACACACACACACAACAATTGTATATGATATCATGTCCCAAATGTAGAATGATGAATGTTGTTTTTTATATTTTTAAAGTATTGAATGATTAATGTGCCAATCAAGTGCTTTCTTAGCTAAAGATTCTTCCAACCAATTATTATATTGAGGAATATGAATGAATGTAATAAATTTAAATGAGTGTTCTAACAAACGTACCCTCAGAAATAATCAATTCAAAAATGGGTCTTTGACACGATAGGTGTTTTTCAATTGTGAAACCACCAGCTCTGAATCCAAGTAAACTACTAACAAATCAACATGAAGAAATATTGCCTCTGAGAGTAGGCTGACCACTGTAGTGTAATCTGCCACATTGTTCAAAGAAGGACCAATGCAGACACCTATTGAAACTAACAATTGATAGGATGGATAGTGGATTACCCAAGCTGTGGAAGCTAGGTTCCAGGTATGTCTACTAGCACCATCAGCAAAGCCAAAATGAATCATCTCATCCAATAATACCTGCCAAATAATATCAAAATCATCAGAACCACACGAAAATTTGAAACACAAATATATACAAAAATACAATATATACAACAAAGAAGATGCTAAGCCTAAGTCTAAGCATAATAATTTTTCAAATAGAACCTATTTTTGTGCTCCGCCAACTCATTCCCATCAAAGTCAACCAAGGCATAACCTCCCTTTTTCAGGAACCTTTTGACGATAAAGGGGTCATACCACATAGATTTGAACTTGTCTTCCCCCAAGGAACCTTTCTCTTGGGCATAAACCAAGACAAGATCACCTTCGAAGAAAAGCCTAGGTTTGACCACCTTATTGTACTAAACCTTCACCTGTTTCTCGTGCGCCCCATTCATCGTAGCTGCATCTCAGAACTTCTCATTGAGATGTTCTAGATGGATGAGGCATTCTTCGAGACTGGAAGTGTCCGAGAGCAATTAGACTGCCAACTTAAGGGAAGGAATTTCACATTCAATAGGAAATATAGATTCCAATCCATAAGCTAGTTGAAATGAAGTGAAACTGGTTGCAGTCTTTACCGACATCTGGTATGCCCAAAGTGCAAGGTACAACATGACATGCTAATTGGATCTAGCTTTATCAATTGTCTGTTGAAGAATTTCCTTCAAGAATCTATTAATGGCTTCAACTTTCCCATTGGCTTGAGGATAATAAGGAGATGAATTTTCTTGCTAAAAACCTCATTTCAGAGCCAATTCAACCATCATAGTGTTCTGAAAATGACTGCCATGGTCAGTGACACTCTCTTTGGGGATACCAAATTGAGAAATGACTTGATTGAATCAGAACAAGGTTTTTTTCTCACCATTATTCCCAAAAGTAGGCATAGCCTCAACCCACTTTGTGAAGTAGTCTACAACTACAATAATGTACTTGTGAACCTTAGCCGAAGGCAGGTTAGAAGTATTATAATCAATACCCCACTTTTTGAAAGGACCAATAGTGATGACAAGAAATAATGGAGCTGGATGAGTGTGCATCTTCTGGGTATAAAATTGACAGGGATGACACTTTTTGACCACCTCAACATAATATTTGAAAATAGCGGGCCAAAAGTATCTTGCACGCAAGATTTTTTGGGTTGTAGAAAGCCCAGATAAATGACCACCACAAGCTCCACTGTGGAAATCATTCAACACAACCTCAACTTCTTCGAGAGTTAAGAAGTGTCTAAGGATCGAATTGACCCAGCGACGATATAGAGTGTCACCAATAATCAAATGTCTTTTGGCTAAGTGATGCAACTTTTGACGCTCATGTTTCAAAAAAGCTAAGGGAAACTTTGCAGTCTAGAGATAAACTATGAGATCTCCATACGAAGGATCCTTTGAAGAAATGAGAAAAATATGTTCATCAGGAAATGATTTTTCATAAATAATCTCTTCTCCACAGTGAAAATCAGAATCATTCTACGAATACTAATGAATTCTTGGATTTGGAAAACAAAACTTCAAGATCAAATTCTTGCAAAATAACAATCCATCGGTTGTATTTTCCCCCAGTCACTCACCTACTGAGAACAAATTCAAATGGATTGACTACTGCCAAAACATACATTTTGTGAAGGAGGATATAATGTCTAAGCCGCTGAAAAACATGGATAGCTACCAAAGAAAGCTTCTCTATTGGAGAATACTCGAGCTTAGGATCTACCAAGCCTCAACTAAGGTAGTATACAACATGCTCAGAAAGAACATCTTCTTCTTGAACCAGAACCATACCAATGGAAGATTTTGCTGCTACGAGATATAAGAGGAAATCCCTACTATAATCGGGTGGACTCAGTAATGGAGCAGAGGTCAATGCTTTTTTCAAAGCATCGAATGTACGTTGATAAAATCCATCCCAAAATAATGGAACTCCTTTGTTCAACAACCTCATGAATCCCTATGTAATATCATCATAATTTACGATGAATCTCTGTGATAAATTGGATTTTCCTTGCAGACTTTGAAGTTGACAAATCGAAGACGGGAGAAGCAACTAAAGTATTGCCTCAACCTTGAAGGGATCTACCTGAATCCCTTCCGTATACATGATGAATCCCAAAAACCGACTGGATGTGTCAACGAAAACACACTTATTAGGTTTCAACCGAATTTTATAATACCGACATTGTTCAAAAAATTGACGAAGGTGTGAAGGATGATCAATTCTCTTGCGAGAATGAGTAGCTAAATCATCCATGTATGCCTCAATAATATGTTTGATGCCATGGAAGGCATAGGACATAGGCCACTGAAAATTAGCTCTAGCATTTTTAAGGCCAAAAGGCATCTTCTTGTAAGAAAAGGTACCCCAGGGGAAAATAAAAGCAGTCTTATGCTAATCTTCAGGACGGATAGTGATTTGATTATATCCCAAGAAACAGTCCATGAAGGAGAAAATATCATTTCCCACACACTCATCGATGACTTGATCTATAAATGGTGTGGGGTAATTATCTTCCGGACATGCCTTGTTCAAGTCCCTGAAATCGATACGAACTCGGATCGTTCCTTGTTTCTTGTCCACATGAACTGGATTTGAAACCCACTCAGTTAATGGAATGGGGTATATGAAACCTTCCTTAAGAAGCTTCTCCACCTCAGCTTTGATATTTTTTGCCTTCCTAGGGTTGATCGGATGAAACTTCTTCCATATAGGCTTAGCATATTCATATGTCTTGATCTCATGTCAGATAATAAATGGGTCTATACCAGTCATTTACTCATAATACCAAACAAACACATCCCAAAATTATCCAAATAGATCGGTGTAAGTCTGAATTTCTTCAGGGGAACATTCAACTCCAATGAATACATTCTCAATAATGTTGGGATCTCTAGATATGTTCTCCAGGGTAGTAGCAGAAATTACAGCCATGTTCCCTTCAGAAAATACCCATGCTTGTGATAAAGGTTTCAAAACTGGGTGAATGGGACTAGTAGACTAAAGGCTAGAGAAACTTGATTCAACTTCTCGCAAGTCTGGTAGAAAATAGGACTGATGATTCAAATCATGTCACAGTCTCTCTACACCAGTCATCGCTTCAAGGATGACCTCTTCAGATGGAAGAGTGGTATCAAGGAAATACTTAGCAGAAGATGAGCTAAGAGTCCAAGTCAGAGCCACATCTCCATCCAATTCCTCTGGTGAAAGAGAAACTGGCACAAAATCTGTAGAGTCAACAATAGATCTATAATAAATCTTAGCTCCAGACATAGGAAATTCCATTCCACCCACTTGAACTTCTTCTAATGTGGAGGTAGGAGAAGGTAAGGTCCAAGGGTCCGAAAATAATGAGTTCTAAAGAACTCTCTCCGAGTGGGAACCTTGGAGGATGAAATATCATCTATATGAACCAAAGGAGGTGGAAAATAAAAAGTAACCATCAAGGATGTCTACTTTCCAACCCTTAAATTCTCAACAGGTTTTTTGGTATCATTCACCAAGTGAATAGTCGATTCAACAGATGCATTCAGATCTATAGGAGAATAGTCCATCTGATCGACAATGACAATTTTCCCTTCACGAGGGAAACATAAAATATGAAACAATGAGGATGAAATAGCATCCATCTAATAGATATAGTTTCACCCCAACAGAAGGTTATAGTCTAGGTTTGCATCAATTATCTTGACCTAGATATTGACAGTTTTACCTCCAACACAGATAGGTAAAGCTAGAACAATTCCATGTGGCCTGTGAGAATTACCATCAAGCACAGTCATAAGAGTAGCTGAAGGGAGAGCTCAAGGAGATTCAATAGTCTTCCAATATGTGAGAGAAATTACACACGTGGAAGCACCCTTATCAATAACTATTCAAAAGATATTAAACTTATGATATGTAGACTTAATCTAGAAAGCCATATGATGAGGAAGTCTCTTCTTGAAAGTCGACATATCAAATGTGATCATTAGATAATTATTTGGATCAACAGCCCCAATGGAAGTGAGTAATGCACTCTTTTGGGCAGGACATGATTGGAGGACCTCTAAGACAGACATGGCACAAGGACTTTGAGCGAGATATTCTACAATCGAGTAGTTATGGGCAACCTTGGCATTAAGATTGATTGTCGTACATTTTGTAGACCCTTTTGGCATCCAAGGTATAGGATAAACTGCATTCCTCTCTATATGGAGTGGCCCAACATTATTAGGACCACCCTTAGCTTTTGAAAACTTAGCTTCACCATAAACACAAGAGCTCATAGTGATATCTGCATGAGCACTCATCATGCATATGTTTGATGGATTTTCCCCTTCCTGATTTCCCTTAGAGGGAGCTCAAGTATTCATGTTCGCACCAGAAAGCAATTCATGCCATTGGGGAAAAGGGTTTGTTAGCACAACCTGGGAACTAGAGGAACCTTGCTTAGCTAAAAAGCGTTGAGAATCCTAAATTTTAGGGCATACGTGCATAAGATGGTCTCTAGTTCACAACTTTCATGACAACTTAACTTTATTTTTGTTATCCCTATTACCCTCTCCAACATGAT
The DNA here is from genome assembly GCA_034641835.2 of Pinus albicaulis. Classification (NCBI taxonomy): domain Eukaryota; kingdom Viridiplantae; phylum Streptophyta; class Pinopsida; order Pinales; family Pinaceae; genus Pinus; species Pinus albicaulis. Next base: position 94,143,860 of record CM076581.1, read on the forward strand.
CGTTGGATTTGTTTACATTCCCTTTCCCATCCTTTTATTTTTTCTTATCATTTCGTCCCTTCTTCTTGGCATTGGATTGTTGATTTCCTCTGGATTTAGAAGTTTGAACAACATTAATAGCCAATGGTTGAGAAGGAGTTGACACTGAAAGTGTAGCCTCACCAGAAGGAGCAAATTGTAAAGATAACTATTGCAATTGATTTTGCAGGTTAGTCATACTGCTGTCGATCGTACCGATAAGCCCGTCACCATGAGGACCCGGCTTTGTTTTGGCTAAATCTAGCTTGGAGTGACGAGCATCTGACAAGATTTTTGTTGGGTGTGTGTTATATTCTTTCCACGACTAGCCCCAGTGCTGGTAATGCTAAGGTCAAGCGCAGCAGGGGTCACAGTGCCGCCCCGGCGAAATTTTTTTTGGTATGCGGTCCCACTCATATGCGGACCCACCCATGTTTTGTGCATGAGTTTGCACATGGTTTTGGGGGTACGATGGTTTTCGACTCCTGGTATTTTGTAGATCCGGTCAAGGGAACTACGGTTATGTTCTAATCCAGGGTTAATGGATTGGGGTTTATGTATGCTTTGGCATGTATATATATGTGTTGTAACACTAAAAGGAATATAATGAAATATCAAGCTGGTCGTCCCGATTTGGGATCCAGGGGAAAATCTCTATGTTTATATGTTTTATGTTTTATGCTCTCGCTATTGTTTATTTTCTGTTATAAGATTCGTGTGTAGATAATTTATGTTCAGGGTTAAAACCTACATTTGGTATCAGAGTTGTTTCGGCTTCAAGGGGACGCCTTTGCTGCTGAGGGTTTTTTGCTTGGGCCTGAGGTAGACCCTGTTCAGTGGGAGATCTGCAGAATCGATTCTTGTGGTGAAAGAAGATACAGTGTGGAAATATAGATCAGAAATTTAATGGTCAGAGTTTTGAGTTATGGAAGCTCAAGATGGAGGATCTGCTGGTGGATAAAGATCAGTCGTGGTAGACCAATTACTAAACCAACGTCAATGTCGGATGAATCTGGAAGAAACTGGATCGAAGCTCAAAAAGAACAATGGTTGTGGCTGTATCGGGTCGGTATTGTTGAATGTATCTGGGGAAGCTAAGGCGAGGAATTTGTGGGAGTGGAAAAAACTTGGGACATTGTTACCAATCTAAGTCTACAGTGAATAAGTTTTTCCTGTGGAAAAAGTTGTATAACCTGAGGATGAAGGATGGAGACTCGGTGACAGAGCATCTGAATGCCTTCAATACTGTGGTAAGTCAGCTATCATCTGTTGATATTAAAATCTCAGATGAAGATAAGTGCATCGGTTTGTTGTGCTCTCTACCAGACTCGTGGGATAGTCTGGTTATTGCAATAGGTAGCAATACAACTACCTTGAATTTTGATGACATTGTCTTAGCCTTGCTGTCGGAGGAAATGAGACGGAAAAATATGGAGGGTCAGAATGGAGATGCCTTATCTATACGAGGAAGGTCCCAGAACAAAAACAAGAATAAGGTTTTGAGTGGGAGATATAAATCTCTGGAAAGTTTGTAGGTGTCTTTGAAATGCGGAAAGGAAGGACACTACACTGGGAATGTATATCTAAGCTCTTTCTGAGAAGGAAAGTGGAAAAACCTTCTGCTTGAGGAAAAAAACCACCTCGGATGAAGGTGGGGATGTGTATTTGGCTTCTTCTTTAAATACACATGTAGATCATGATTCATGGTTGATTGAATCAGGTGCATCCTTTCACTTCACTCCCCATAGGGAGTGGTTCTGCAAGTATGAGAAATATGATGGTGGTGATGTCTTCCTAGGGGATGATAGGAAGGCGAGAATCGTCAGACGTGGAAAGGTCAAGCTGAAGCTACAAGGTGGAAGGATTAGACACTTCACTCTGCATATTCCTGCATTGGCCAGAAATCTGATTTTTGTAAGCAAGATGGATGATGCAGGTGTAAAAACAGTGTTCGAGAAAGATGCCTGCAAGATGGTTCGGGGAGCACTAGTATTAATGCGGGGAGTTCGGACTGGAACTCTATACAAGCTAAAAGGTAGCACTGTTATTGATGAGTGTAACAGTTATGTGGTTCCTGAAAATGGAGCAGAAAGCTTAGCTGTCTCTGGAGAAAAGACCATGCTATGGCATCAAAGGCTTGGACATATTGGAGAGAAGGGCCTTCGGATACTACATAGAAATGGTATGGTAGAACGTATGTCTAATTTCTCTCTGGATTTCGATTTCTGTGAACATTGTGTACATGGGAAGCAGAATCGGGTGAGTTTTCCTTCTGGTACTAAGAGGGCAAACAAGATATTAGAACTTGTGCACAGTGATGTGTTTGGACCTGTGTCAGTTCCATCACTGGGAAAGTCTGTGTACTATGTTTCATTCATAGGTGACTTCTCAAGGAATACATGGATATATTTCTTGAGGAAGAAATCTGAAGTCTTTGACAAATTTAAAGAATTTAAGGCTTTGGTGGAAAACCAGACAGAGAAGAAGATAAAGGCGTTGAGGACAGATAATGGGGGGGAGTTCTGCAAGAAGGAATTTGAAGAGTTCTGTAAGAAGTGTGGTATAGCATGGCAGAAGACTACTCCATACACACCTTAGCAAAATGGAGTTGCAGAAAGAATGAACAAAATGCTGATGGAAAAGGCAAGAAGCACGCTCAGTGGTACCGGGTTAGGACAATAATTTTGGGCAGAGGTAGTGGAGACTGCATGTTACTTAGTTAACAGATCACCTTCATCAACGTTGGAGGATAAGACTCCACATGAGGTATGGACTGGTAAGAAACTCTCTCTTTCACATATAAGGGTATTTGGATGTGATGCATATGTACATGTTCCAAAGGATAAAAGGACCAAGTTGGATAATAAATCTGAAAGGTGCATCTTTATTGGGTATAAGGATGGTTTAAAGGGTTACAAGCTTTGGAACCCAGAAACAAGGAAGGTTGTGTACAACCGATATGTGGTGTTTAGAGAAGTGAAAGATGTTGTTAAACATGAGGTCCTACCAAAGGAACCCGAGAAGATAGAGTTTGAGCTAAAGGAGGATGAATCAGACTCTACAACAGAAGAAGACTCAGAAGATGAAGAGCCACAAACTCCAGCTTTGAGAAGATCAGTTCGGGAAAGAAGGCAACCAGAAAGGTATAGTCCATCTGCTTTCTGTTCAGGTTTTGCCTTAACTATAACTAATGATGATCCCAGAACTGTCAGGGAGGAAATAGATTCCAAGGATGGAAAACTCTGGAAGGAGGCCATGGTTTATGAAATGGCATCCTTGCACAAAAATGAGGCATGGGATCTAGTGGAGTTGCCGGCTGGAAGGAAGCCCATTGGGAGAAAATGGGTGTTTAAGAAGAAGATGAATGTAGAAGGCAAGGTGGAGAAATACAAAGCTCAGTTGGTAGCGAAAGGTTATTCCCAGGTGCCGGGAATTGATTTTGGTGATATTTTTTCTCCTGCTGCCAAAGTTACTTCTATTAGATTACTTTTATCTGTTGCTGCTGCATTTGATTTTGAGATAGAACAGATGGATGTGAAGACAACATTTCTTCACGGGGATCTAGAAGAGGGGATCTACATGAAGCAACCCGAAGGCTTTATGGTGAAGGGTAAGAAAGAACTGGTATGCAGGTTGAAGAAGTCTCTGTATGGGTTAAAACAGTCACCAAGGATGTGGTATCAGAAATTTGATACCTATATACGGGGACTTGGCTTCACCAGAAGCAAGGAAGATCATTTTGTTTATTTTAAATTAATTGGTGATCATGTTATATATCTGGTCTTGTATGTGGATGATATGTTGTTGATTGGAAATGACAAAGAAATTATCCAAGATTTGAAGACCCAACTGTTCTCCAAATTCGACATGAAGGATCTGGGTGCTGCAAAATATATTTTGGGCATGGAAATTAAGAGAGATCGGGCAAAGAGGAAGCTCTGGTTAAACCAGAGGAAGTATGTCGAGACTATATTGCAGAGGTTCAATATGCAGGATAGTAAACTGGTGAGTGTTCCTATTCCTGTAGGTGCAAAGCTGTCTGCTGAACAGTGTCCCAAGACACAAGAAGAAGAGGAGGATATGTCCCGTGTTCCATATGCATGTGTAGTGGGTAGCCTGATGTATGCAATGGTATGTACTAGACCAGACATTTCAAATGCAGTGGGAGTATTGAGCAGGTTTATGACAAACCCAGGGAAGGAGCATTGGACAACAGTGAAGCGGGTTTTCATATATTTATGTGGCACTAGTGATTATGGCTTATGCTACCAAGGAAGACCAGGATTAGAAATAATGTTGGACATTCATGGTTTTGTTGATGCAGACTGGGCTGGAGATATGGACCAAAGAAGATCTACAAGTGGGTATGTGTTTAGCCTATTTGGAGGTGCAGTCAGTTGGATGAGTAAAAGACAGTTTGTAGTGGCGCTTTCAACTACAGAGGCAGAATACATAGCAGCCACTCATGCAAGCAAGGAAGCAGTTTGGTTGCAGAGATTGTGTTCAAGTATGGGGTTGGTACAGCAAGCTATAAGGATAGACTGTGATAGCCAAAGTGCAATTTTCCTGGCTAAGAACCCTGCTTATCATTCAAAGACAAAGCACATTGATGTTCAATATCACTTTGTTAGAGATATGGTTGAGGCTAAAAGGGTGTTGCTGTTAAAGGTGGACACTTTGAAGAATGTTGCAGATGCATTGACGAAGTCTGTGAGCACTCAGAAGTTCTCTTGGTGTAGAGAAACAATGGGTGTTGAAGAATTGGCCAAATGACTAAGCTCTCCTGTGGCCCCTCGTGGAAAGAAAACAACAAGTGGGAGAATGTTGGGTGTGTGTTATATTCTTTCCACGACTAGCCCCATGTGATGTACGTTGCGCCGGGCGCAGCAGGGGGGTCACTGGGGGGGTAGCAGCCCCCCCTGTTGGGGTCCGGGGCAGTGCCCCGACGAATTTGTTTTTTGTATGTGGTCCCACTCATATGAGGACCCACCCATGTTTTGTGCATGAGTTTGCACATGGTTTTGGGGTACGATGGTTTTCGACCCCTGGTATTTTTGTAGATCCAGTCAAGGGAACTATAGTTATGTTTTAATCTAGGGTTAATGGATTGGGGTTTATGTATGCTTCGGAATGTATATATATGTGCTGTAACAATAAAAGGAATATAATGAAAAATTAAGCTGGTCGTCCCAATTTGGGATCCAGGGGAAAATCTCTGTGTTTATCTGTTTTATGTTTTATGCTCTTGCTATTGTTTATTTTCTGTTATAAGATTCGTGTGTAGATAATTTCTGTTCAGGGTTAAAACCTACAATTTTATTAAGGACTCTAGACTGAGAATAGATTAGTTCTAGCTGTTGAGCCCTAAAAATATCTTTCTCTTCAGAAAATACCCCTAAAAGGGATACATCCTTTAAGCTTTCTAGCTGCAGAGATTTCAAAAACCATTCGATAAGGAACTCATTCAAAATTTGGGGTTTGATGAGCCTCTTCCTTCTTGTCCATTCCTGAATATGATAAAAAATGTGAGTTTCTTTGTCCTACTAGAAATTGGCCAAGAGATCAGTCTTGACATCATAATAGACAAGTAACTAAAAATGGTTTAAGAAAATAGTAGCCAACTCACCAAAAGTAGAAAAAATGCCCCCCTGTTAGCTCAATGTACCATTTCACTGCATTTCCAGTTAAGGTTCATTTAAATAATCTCAACCTAATAGAATCTTTGATAAGGGATTTTGACAAACACCATAAGTGGAAAGTGGTGAAATGGTCCACCGGATCCTCGCCAGTCTTCTCTTCAAACATTGGAATGTTTAAGGGTAGTTTGGTGGGGACCGGAGGCCAACGCGGACTATACTGAATAGGATCGTTAGTCAATTTCGATAGATCTGAAAAGTTTAACATTGCAAGGAACAGTAAGCATGGAGGATCCTGGGAATTCCATCCCCCATAAGAAGGATTCCCCATGTTATGAAAAGAATATCCTGGCTTTTTTGAGGGACCAGGTTGCCAACTGTTTTTTGTAGAAAATGTTGAGCCATAAGAAAAAAATTATGACCTAGCATTCGGAGAAGGACCCCCTCCCAACATAGGGTTACTATTGTTATGAAGGTAAACCCTATTTGCGGACAGAGACGATCCCTCTAGCCCTAGAGTGGGTCTAGTAACAATAAGACAAACTAGAGTGTAGGTTACTAATTACTGAATGAAATAGATGTGGTAGATCGACCTACCTGGAGTCCAACACTGTCATCATAGCTGTTGTCGTGGCGGCCTATCGATTCCTGCCTCAGCAGATCAAGATCCATTCATAGTGATGCTTGGATACTTGTAGAATATCAACAAAAAAGAGTAGCATACGAAACAACAAACTCATTCACAATTACTAACCAGTCAAGGAGGGTTAAGCATATTGAATCAAATAGAACACATCAATGCAAAATAGGAACCAAAAAATAGTTATACATCTGTATTAATAGAAGAAAGAGTCACAACCAAGCCTTGACATCGTAGCCTCCTTCAGCAGGGTTCGATTGAAGCACGTATCAATGAATTTCAGGGAATTCATATGGGATGAAGCCAGAAGTCTAATCTCTCTCAATAAGGGACTCTTCCATTCTATCTCGAATAGAAATATCTCCCACGTTTATACTATATTATCTTCAGTTCAGCTAGCCTCATCAATGGAGGATGGCTATATTTATAGAGGGAGAGGAGGAGGTTGGAATCCCTACTATGGTGGAAGGGAGGCCTTATCCCTTGGGAGGTCTCCCCAAAATGTGGAAACAAAAGACCAAAGGAGGAAGGTCGTAGTTATTCAGTCGAACCACTCCCTATGACTCATCCATGAAGTTGTTGTGATCGAAACTTCACCTCTATTTTTAAAAAAAAATCCATAAACATATTAGCGTGGGTAGCTAAATGAGAAAGAGCACCAGCTAGCATGGAGGCCAGTGTTAATTTGCCTCATCGGCGCGAGGGAAAAACTGACTACCAGCGCCAAGGTAAAAACAAGGGTTTTTAGTGGCCTGTTCAGGAAATAGTTAACAGAAGGAATTTTAGACTCATGGTAAGGGATGTAATGATGGTATTTGCAAGGCATGACACTTTATTTTGATCACAGAAATGAGCCTCCAATGTGCGGGATGGGGATTGTAGGGATAGTGAAAAAATGTTGTGTAACAGATGCCCCCTAAAGCATGAGGTCTGAGAGAGAGGAAGGGGTGAAATGCTTTAATAGAACGCATTCGAACCAAACGCCGTTGTTGGAAGACCTGCAATTACAAGTAAAAATGATATCTCTGAGACATGAACATGTGGCATGTGCACAACTATCCATAATAGAGTATATATGAACTGAGATTCATGGTATGGATGCAACGATCCAACAATAAGGATCAACAAATAGACTCAGGTATGGTCGCATCCATCCAGTCAAAAGAGTCATGTAATAAAGTAATATTAAATCATAATATCCCGTAGCTTGGATATTATTAGACAAAATCCAGGGTCTTATGCTCCATCTCGACTCGTACAAGTACAAATTCAAGCATGCAAATATATGAGCTGAAGTCGAACATGCAAAAAAATCACCTGATTATCAACCAATGATGAAAGTTGTTAACAGGTGTGAGAGAAACCACCAATAATGACAATGGTCCTCAAGGTATAGCAGGTACAATCCAGGGAATCTGAACAGTGAGCTGGCATTGAACACCCCCAGAATCACTCGATCGAAGGCCAATGATGTGGACATGTCATCAAATGCGAAGAGCCTCCCATTGAGGCATGCAAGTTCCAAGGTACCGTTAAGGGGTCTCTAGACCAAATTCCTAGATAATGAGCTGAATTCGACAGGAAGTGACCTGGTCGAAGGATGGCCATAGTGTTTCCCAGATCATCGAAACGATACAGAGGAACATGATGATAGTTAATTAGGACTAACAGAGAATTAGAGGGAGGTTGAAAACTACAGAGGCGAACTTCTCTTGAACATATCAGCAACACGACTCTGGATTTGGTAATATTTGAAATCAAGGGTTCTTAGGTCATGGTGACATGGAAAAGAGAAGATGAGAGGTAAAAATAGATTACCCAAGCCCAAAGAGGAAAAAAAATGATGAAATGAGATGTCCCCAACCCGACACGAATGCAGACGAGTGTCATGTTCAAGAGTGACATAGTACCAATATAACTAAAGACTGGTTCAATTTCCCCCCACCATTTCTGGCGCGTACCCCAATTATTTTTTAAAACAAGCTTGAAGGGGATAGCATATGCTTGTGTTGTAAGTTTTCCCTTCGGAAAAATCCATCCTAGTACATTTTATGAGCCGTAGGAAGGAGGAACTTGATGAACGTCATGGTGACTATCTTTGATGTCATTAGGGTTTAACGAGTCTGACAAAGGAAGAAATCGATATCTTTTCAAGTTTAGAGAGTTTCAAAAGAAGGGGAAAAGAAAACTCCAATACATCCCTTTTCGTAAGTAGTCTCTTAGATCTGAAAAGGTAGAAAACAATATCTGAAAGAACCTCGTAATTGCAATTGGCTAAGGTATTCCTTTTTCGTAAATAATCTATCCCGCTCTGAAAAAGGGGTAAACGTATACTGGGTAGATATTGTTTTGTATCCATTTAACAAGTTCAAAACGGTAAGAGTCTCAACAATATTTTACGTTTTTGAGAGTCAGAAAAGAGCTGAAAGATGACTAAAGTAGTGAATTTTTCGTGTTTTTACTGAGTCCGAAAAAGTATAAAATACAACCCATGACTTCATCACTATCGCATTAAATATCTGTCGCTGCACAAGAAGCAAACGTAACAACCATTTCTCAAAATAACATAATGTAATAATTGAAAAACATGTATTAAAACCTAATTAGGGTTCTGAAAAGTTATAAAATGCCAAAAATGGTAAAAAATAATTACTTTTCACTTTTACCTCTTGTGGAGCAATAGTGACCAATTTTACCTTGCGATTTTGCGGCGACGATAGCAGGAAATCCAACAGACCAATCTCGAATCTGCTAGTTCTAGGTAAGAGCTGACATCCTTCCCCACATTTTAAGGATTCTTTCATCACCTGCAACCTTCAATTTTGATTTCTAAGGAGAAAATTGTGAAAACTAGGGCATGGCGGTCGGCGTGGGTTTCTGGCACGGACTCGCGCCAACTGCCCAATTTTTTGAACTGGGGCACACTAGTTGATGCGGTTGTTTATAAAATAGGCGCGCGAACTGCGTAGACCTTGTAAAGCTCACAATGCAAGCAAGCAAGCCCAAATTTCACAAATTTCAACTTTTGATTTAGCTAATAATGTCCATATGAACATGTTTGCAGGCAAAAGAACAACAAAATGGTGATCGAGTGGAAGGAACGGGAACACAGTGAAGAGGATGAGCTTTCCATTGGAAATGAGAGATGCATGGAAGCTCTCAAAGACTCTGGACTAAAAAAATTCTTTTTGACACTGTGTCTAATAGCTCAACCAGAGCTGCTACAATACTTGATCAGTATCTAGGATGAGGATCAGGAAAAATTCATTCTTCAAGATTAGAAGCTTGAGATTGATGTCTCAAATGTATACTTCATTACAAGACTAGCATGGAGGGGGGTAGCACCAATCAGGACCAATACCTGGCCCGGCATTGAAAGCATGGGCATGGTAATTGACAGGGTATGTCCAGAGGCATGGAAAGGGTCAAAAAGCGGAAAGGTGGACATCTAGACTATCCCAAATATACTACTGAGGGTAGTGCTGCACACGATCGTGCGAGCTGCGGGATCAAAAGTACCACACGAAGAAACAAAAACACAATTACTTCTTGCCGTAGACTGCTTATCACCGACCATCTACAACTAGGCAGAGGCTATGACAATCAATATGAAATGTCAACTAACAAAGTGCAAGAAGACCAAATTGAGATAGTTTGGTTATGGATCTATTTTGGTATCATTCATTCTAGAGTGACTACAAATCTTTTAGCATCATCAGGTGATAGTCCTGACACCACCAGCATTGTAACCATGGATGGCCCAATGGGCAGCTCTGATGCCAAGGTCAGGGGGCAGTCAGCAGATGTCCTAGAGACCGGAGTTCTTTGATTGGCTCTGCCGACAATTGATTGTGTTGGAGGACAAGTGCTACTCTGGCATAAATTTCACTGGTGATTTAGACCTCCCTCTCCCGGAAGGAGAGGATTGGGATGAACCACTTGGTAAGACTCATTTTTTTAATTTTTATGAGTATTATGATTTTTTTGGGTATGCATGTTCTGACATTTTATCCATGCATTTGTTGATGTAGGCCCAGAGAGACCTGCAGGGATGTCTCCGATAGCGAGGCGAATACCTCGTGATTTAGATGTTGATCCTCAAGGTGAGCAGGGGGAAATCATGCACGACTTGTAGGGAATCACCTGTGGGGTCCCAGACTATACACGATTTCATGATGTTCCTCATGCATATCAAAGACATACTACAGGGTTGTCAAACCGAGTGTCAAACCGAGTTCACCGCTTGCTGAGGCGACTTGTCCAGGCAGTGACATGCTCTCATGATCATCATGTTGATTAGACACCTAGGCTTTTATTTCTGCATTATGAAAGACATGGTGTCTCAGGATGTAACAAAAACACACATATTTTTTGAAACTTATGGTGCACACTAATGCAAACCTTTGATATATATAGATACATCTATTTTCAAATTTTATATGAGTCTCTCATGTGATGATGATTTTACAGATTACAAAAATGTCTATCTAATACAATGTTAGCCATTGTATCAGTTAATGCATTCATTTGTCTAGGAATATGTTGATATGTGATATAATCAAAATTTATTTTGAGCAAATGAACACGTAAATACAATCTTAAAATGTGTGGGTTTCTAACTAAATAATGCCCATTAAGGTGAAGAAAAACAAGATGTGAGTCTGGATTTACAACCAAAACACTAATGTCGAGGGAAATTGCCTCAGTTAATAGTTCAATAATAGCACTATATTCAACGACATTGTTTGTAGTCCGTCCTAGACAAATACATTGCAAGTCTATCAACTCACCAGCAGGATTATAAATCACCCAGGCTACTGAAGACAAATTCTGAGTACTATGAGAAGCACCATGCGCGAAACCGACAAAAGGGGTAATAGACATCTGCACAATAAGCAATGACCTAATAAGCAGCAAAATTCTCGTAAAACACACCAAGCCAAAAAATGTACAAAAATAAAAAAAACACCTATGTACACAAAAATTCATGAATGAATCATGCATAATTCTTCTTGCGATACAACCCATTCCTGGGCTGATCTAAAGGATGACCTTCGTAATCAATAAGCTCATAGGCCCCATTCTTCGAAACGCGTTTAATGATGTAAGGCCCATGCCACATGGGTTGAAATTTTCCTGCCCCCAGCTTATCGTGAGCTTCATCGTACAAGAGGACAAGGTCTCCTTCTACAAAGGAGCGAGGGGAAACTAACTAGTCAAAATGAAATTTGACCCGCTTTTTCTTTGCTTCAATGACCATAGCAACAAAATGGTGAGTTTCATCCAACCTCTCTAAATAGAGGAGACACTTTTCTTCAGGTGAAGTGTTGGGCAGTAATTCAATAGCTAATTAGAGCGAAGGAATTTCACACTCAATCGGAAGGGTAGCTTCCAGATCGTAAACAAGATGGAATGGAGTGAATCCGGTCGCATCCTTGACTGATGTTCAGCATGCCCAGAGAGCCAAAAATAACATGAGATGCCAATTGGATTTGTGGATCCCAATCGTACGTTGAAGCATAGTGACTAGAACTTTGTTCACAGCTTCAACTTGGCCATTGGCCTGAGGATAGTACGGCGTTGAGCTGTCGTGATGCAAGCCCAACCTGGAAGTCAACTTCGACACCATATAATGCTAAAAATGGGAACCATGATCAGTAACGATGGCTTGAGGGACACCAAACCTAGAAATGATGTGATTGAATATGAACTAAGCTGCTATCTTATCATCGGCGATAAGTGTAGGCATTGCTTCGGCCCATTTGGTGAAGTATTCAATAGTTATGATAATATACGCATGCCCCCCAGTTGAGTGAGGGTTACACATCATAAAGTTGATGCCCCACTTTGCAAAGGGACCAACGGTAATGACAGGGTGGAGATGTGCAAGCGGCGCGTGCATCTTGCGCTGATAGATCTGGAAATCATGACATTTACGGACAACAACAATGCAATCCTTGAATATAGAGGGCCAAAAATACCCAGAACAAAGAATATTCTATGCAGTGGAATAACCAGACATGTGACCACCACAAGCACCACTATGGCAATCATTCAAAAAATTTCCCAGCCTCCTCAATGGTCAAACACTGATAGAAAATGGAATCTACTCCGACACGATAGAGTGTATCTCTGACTATACAATAAGGTTGCGACTGATGGTGGATGCATCGGTGAGCATCCTTCGCAAACTCAGATCTAAAAGTGGAAGTCTGAAGATATACGATGATATCAATATACCAAGGATTGAGGGTGGAAATCAGAAAAAGTGTATCGTCTGGAATGCGTTCTTCAGAACCAAATGGAGTAGAGTCAGAAGGAAGGGAGAAGATCAAATCAGCAAAGACTAATGACTTGTTCGACTTGGCCATAGTAAACTCCAAATCGAACTCTTGGAGGATAACTATCCTCTTTCAGCATTTCCCCCCCAACAATTGTCGAGACAATATGTAATTCATGGGGTTGCATTCAGAAATCAAAGTCACAATACGTAACAACATATAATGATGAAAACATTGAACTTCTTGAACTACAGCTAATGCTAACTTCCCAACATGGGCATAGTGCCTTTTGGTATTGAGAAGGTTACATGAGAGGTAGTAAATAACATGCTCGTAACCATCATCATCATCTTGAACCAGAACCATGGAAATTATGCTAAAATCGGAAGCTAAATAGAAGGAAAAATCGTGATGATAATTCGGAGGACGCAAAAGAGGAGCATTGATGAGCAACATCTTCAAGGTGTCTAAAGAATTCTAAGAAAGCTCATCCTAGAGGAATGGGATAGCCTGGTTCAAGCATGCGAAGATAAACTTGATCCTCTTAAAGTCGAACATGCAACAAATTCACCTGATTACCAGCCAATGATGAAAGTTGTTAACAAGCACGAGAGAAACCACCAATAATGACAATGGTTATCAAGGTACAAGAGGTACAATCCACGGAATGTGAATAGTGAACTCGTGTCAAACACCCAAAGAATCACTCGATCGAAGGCGAATGATGTGGACCTGTAGTCGAATGAGAAGAACCTGCCATTGAGGCATGCAGGCTCAAAGGTACCGATAAGGAGTCTCTAGACCAATTTCCTGGATAATGAGTTAAAGTCGACATGAATTGACTTGGTTGAAGGAGGGCCATATTGTTTCCCACATCATCAATAGGAGACAGAGGAACATGATGATAGTGAATAAGGACTAACAGAGAATCAGAGGGAGGTTGAAAACTGTAGAGGTGAACTTCTCTTGAACATATCAATGACACGACTCTGTATTTGGCAGTATTTGACATCAAGGGATTTGAGGTAATGGTGACGTGGAAAATAAGAGATGAGAGGTCAAAACAGATTACACAAATCCAAAGAGGCAAAAAATTATGAAATGAGATGTCCCCAACCTGACACGAATGCAAACGAGTGTCATGCTCAAGAGCAACATACTACCAATATAACTAAAGTCTAGTTCAATTTTCCCCCACCATTTCTGGTGAGTACCCCAATTGTTTTTTAAAACAAGCTTGAAGGGGATGGAATATGCTTTTGCTATAATTTTTTCCTTCAGAAAAATCCATCCTAGTAAATTTTTCGAGCCCTAGGAAGGAGGAACTCTATGAACGTCATTGTGATGATGTCCGATGTCATCAGGGTTTAACGAGTTTGACAAAGAAAGAACTCGACATCTTTTCATGTTTACAGAGTTTGAAAAGAAGAAGAAAAGAGAACTTCGATACATCCCTTTTTGTAAGTAGTCTCTGAGATCCGAAAAGGTAGAAAACAATATTTGAAAGAACCTCTTAGTCACGATTGGCTAAGGTATTCCTTTTTCATAAATAATCTATCCCAGCCCGAAAAAGGGGTAAACGTATACTAGGTAGATATCGTTTCACAGCCATTTAACGAGTTCAAAATGACAAGAGTCTTGGAAATATTTTCAGTTTTAGAGAGTCAGAAAAGAGCTGAAAGATGACTACAGTAGTGAATTTATCGTGTTTTTACCGAGTACGAAAAAGTATGAAATACTCATGACTTAATCACTATCACATTAAAGACCTGTCACTGCAAAAGAAGCAAACGTAAAATGCATTTATCGAAATAACATAATTTAATAATCGAAAAACATATCTTAAAACCTAATTAGGGTTCTGAAAAGTTATAAAATGCCAAAAATGATAAAAAATGATTAATTTTCACTTTTACCTCTTGTGGAGCAATAGTGACCCATTTTACCTTGCGATTTTGTGGCGACGATAGCGGGAAATAAAGTAGACCAATATCGAATCCGTCAGTTCTAGGTAAGAGCCAACATCCTTCCCCATATTTTAAGCATTCTTTCATCACCTGCAACCTTCAGTTTTGATTTCTAAGGGGGAAATTGTGAAAACTAGGGCACGACAATCGGCGTGGGTTTCGGGCATGGACTCGTGCCAACCGCCCGATTTTTTAAACTGTGGCACGCCAACCACACAGACCTTGTAAAGCTCACAATGCAAGCAAGCAAGCCCAAATTTCATAAATTCAAGATTTTTATTTAGCTAATAATTTCCATATGAACATGTTTGTAGGTGAAAGAGCGACAAAATGGTGATTGAATGGAAGGAATGAGAACATAGTGAAGAGGATGATATTGCCATGGGAAATGAGAGACGCGTGGAAGCTCTCATAGACTGTGGACTGAAAAAAATATTCTTGACACTATTTCTCAGAGCTCAACCAGAGATGCTACAATACTTGATCAGTATCTGGGATGAGGATCAGGAAAAAATCATTCTTCAAGATCAAGAGCTCGATATTGATGTCTCAGATGTCTACTTCATTATAGGATTGTTGCGAAGGGGGGTAGCACCAATCATGACTAGTACCCACCCCACCATGGAGAGAATGGGCATGGTAATTGACAGGGTATGTCCAGGGGCACGGAAAGGGTAAAAATGCGGGAAGGTTGACATCCAGACTATCCCAAATCTAATATTGAGGGTAGTGCTACACATGATCAGAAGAGCTGTGGGATGAGAAGCATAGTATGAATCAACAAAAATATATTTATTTCTTGCCGTAGACTACTTGTCACAGACCATTTACAGCTGGGCAGAGGCTCTGACAATCAATATGCAATGTCAGCTAACAAAGTGCAAGAAGACCAAGTTGAAATAGTTTGGTTATGGATCTATCTTGGTATCGTTCATTCTGGAATGAATTCCAATCTTTTAATGTCAGGAGGTGATAGTCCCGACACCACTAGCATTGGATCCACGGATGGCCTGATGGGCAACTCCGATGCCAAGGTCAGGGGGTGGTCAGCAGATGTCTTGGAGACTGGTGTTCTTTGATTGGCTCCACTGATAACTGATTTTCGTGGAGGAATCGCCCTACTCTGGCACAGATTTCACTGGTGATCCGGACCCCCCTCTCCCGGAAGGAGAGGATTGGGATGAAGCACTTGGTAAGACTCATTTTTTAATTTTCATGAGTATTATGATTCTTTTGGGTATGCATGTTCTGACATTTTATCCATGAATTTGCAAATGTATGCCTAGAGAGACCTAGAAGGATGTCTCTGATAGCGTGGTGAATACCTCGTGATTTTGATGTTGCTCGTGAAGGTGAGGAGGAGGAAATCGTGCACAACTTGGAGGGAATCACTCGTGGGGTCCTAGACTTTGTGCGATTTGATGATGTTCCTTGTGCATATCAAAGACATAATATAGGTGTGTCAAACTGAGTTCACCGCTTGGTGAGGTGGCTCATCCAGGCAGTGACATGCTATCATGATCATCATGTTGATTAGACACCTAGGCTTTTATTTCTGCATTATGAGAGACATGGTGGCTCAGAATGTAACAGAAACACACATATTTTTTGAAACTTATGGTGCACACTGATGCAAACCTTTGATATATATATATATACATCTATTTTCCTATTTTATATGAGTCTCTCATGTGATGATGATCTTACAGATTACGCAAATGTCTATCTAATACAATGTTAGCCACTGTATTATTTAATGAATTCATTTTTCTAGGAATATGTTGATATGTGATATAATCAAAATGTATTTCGAGCAAACGAACACAGAAATACAATCTTAAAATGTGCGGGTTTCTAACTGAATAATGCCCATGAAGAACAACACGCTGTGAATCTAGATTTACAACCAATGCACTAATTTCGAGGGAGATTGCCTCGGTTAATATTTCAATAACACTATATTCAGCGACATTGTTTATAGTCTGTCCTAGACAAATACCTTGCAGGTATATCAACTCACCAGCAGGATCATAAATCACCCAGGCTGTCAAAGACAAATTCCGGGTACCGCAAGAAGCACCATCCGTGAAACTGACATAAGGGGTAATAGACATCTGAAAAATAAGCAATGAAACAATAAGCAAGAAAACGCTCGCAAAACACACTAAGCCAAAAAATGTACAATAATAAAAAAAACACCTATGTACACAAAACATGCACAAATGACTCATGGATAATACTTCTTGAGATACAACCCATTCCTGGGTTGATCTAAAGGATGAACTTCGTAATCAATGAGCTCATAGGCCCCGTTCTTCAAAACACATTTAACGATGTAAGGCCCATGCCACATGGGTTGAAATTTTCCTACCCCTAGCTTATAATGAGCTTGATCGTACAAGAAGACGAGGTCTCCTTCTACAAAGGAGCGAGGTGAAAATAACTAGTTAAAATGGGCTTTCACCCGCTTTTTATGTGCTTCAATGACCAAAGTAGCAAAGCGGCGAGTTTCATCCAACCTCTCAAAATATAGAAGACACTCTTCTTCAGGTGAAGTGTTGGGCAGTAATTCAACAACTAATTTTAGCGAAGGAATTTCACACTCAATCGGAAGGGTAGCTTCTAGACCGTAAACAAGCTCGAATGGAGTGAATCTGGTCACATCTTTGACTGAGGATTGGTATGCCCAAAGAGCTGAAAATAACATGAGATTCCAATTGGATTTTTTGATCCCAATCTTACGTTGAAGCATAGTGACTAGAACGTTTTTCACAGCTTCAACGTGGCTATTGGCCTAAGGAAAGTATGGTGTTGAGCTATCATGAAGCAAGCCCAACCTGGAAGTCAACTCTACCACCATATAAAGCTGAAAATGGGAACCATGATCGATAACCATGGCAACCTAGAAATGATGTCATTGAATATGAATTGAGCTGTTATCTTACCGTTAGTAGCAAGTTTAGGCATTACTTCAACCCATTTGGCGAAGTAGTCAATGTCTATGATCATATATGCATGCCCCTCGAGCGAGTGAGGGTTGCACGTCATAAATTCGATGCCCCACTTCACAAAGGGACCAACGATAATAACAGGATGGAGATGTGCAGGCGGCACGTGCATCTTGCGTTGATAGATTTGGAAATCATGAAATTTACGGACAACAAAAATGAAATACTTGAATATAGAGGGCCAGAAATACCCACCACAAAGAATATTTTGTGCAGTGGCATAACCAGACATGTGACCACCAGAAGCGCCACTGTGGAAATCATTCAAAACTTTCTCAGCCTCCTCGATGGTCAAACACTGACGGAGAATGGAATCTACTCTGACACGGTAGAGTGTATCTCCGACTCTACGATAAGGTTTCGACTGATGGAAGATGCATCAGTGATCATCTTTCATCAACTCAGATCTAAATGTGGAAGTATGAATATATACGATGATTTCATCGTACCAAGGATCAAGCATGGAAATCAGAAAAAAGTGTATCATCTAGAATGTGTTCTTCACAACCAGATGGAGCAGAGTCAGAAGGAAGGGAGCAGATCAAATCAGTAAATACTAATCACTTCTTCAACTTGGCTATAGTAAACTCCAAATCAAACTCTTGGAGGATAAAAATCCACTTTGAGTATTTTCCCCCCAGCAATTGTCGAGAAAATATGTAAGTCATGGGGTTGCATTCAGAAATCACAGTCACAATACCTAACAACATATAATGATCAAAACATTGAACTGCTTGAACTACAACTAATGCTAACTTCTCAACATAGGCATAGCATGTTTTGGTATCGAGAAGGTTATGAGAGAGGTAGTAAATAACATGCTCGTCACTGCCATCATCTTCTTGAACTAGAACCGTGGCAATTGTGCTAAAAGTGACAACTAAATAGAGGGAATAATTGCAATGATAATTCAAAGGACGCAAAAAAGGAACGTTGAAGAGCAACATCTTCAATGTGTTGAAAGGCTTATGAGAAATCGTATCCTAGAGGAATGGGACACCCTGCTTCAATAATCGCTTAAATCATTTAGCTACTTCAGCATAGTTAGGGATAAAGCGTCATAAAAAATTAGCCTTTCCTTGTAGACTCTACAGCCGATGTAGTTAATATGGAGAGGGGAGATTGATAATAGCCTCAACTTTGTGAGGATCAAGGTGAATCATGTCTTTGGACATGATAAACCCTAGGATTCTACCAGAATAAACGTAGAAGACACACTTATGCAGATTTAACAGGATGTTATAATGTCGACAACAAAGAAAAATATGACGAATATGGTTAGGATGGTCCATACGCTTAATTGAATGAGACTGAATGTCAACCAGATAAGGCTAAAACATGTGCTTAATATCGTGAAAAGCGTAGGACATCACTCGCTGAAAAGTGGCCGTAGCATTTTTTAAGCCGAAAGGAAGCTTCTTATACGTGAAACTACCCCAAGGACAGATGAAGGTCGTCTTATGCTGATCAGTCGGAAGAAATTTCATCTGCATATAGCCAGAAAAATCGTCCATGAGGGAAAATATATCGCTTCCATCACAGTCATCAATGATGTGATCGATAAAGGGAGTAGGATAATTATCCTTAGGACAGGGCCGATTGATATCACTGTAATCAACATAGACACAAATAGTGCCTTGTTTATTATCTACAGGAATGATATTAGACACCTGTTCTGTCAAGGGAATCAGGTAGAGGATACCAGCGTTGAGAATTTTTTCGACTTCACTTTTAATAGCTGCAGCCTTTCGAGCATGGAAAATTTTAGGGGCTAATATTCGTAGGTGGGTTAATTTTCCATGTTTTTTCCAAAAAAAATATTCACCAATTTTCATTTTTTTATAAAAATGATTCGCCCAAATTTTACAATATAAAACTATTTTAACTTAAAAATTATCAACATTATAGAGAGAGTATATAGAAAATCATTATAAATTTGAATAATTTTACAAATATACCAATAAACATTTTATATTTTGTGTATTAGGGACTAGTGAGATTCGCCAATGTTTTAAACTTCGAGATAATTTCCCATCCTTAAAGTTTTCCCTGCTTTCGAGGGTGCATAGGATGAAGGCACTGACGAACAGGCTTCGAACCAGGGTAGGTAGGAATCTCATGCACCACTATACTAGGATTGTTGCTAGGAATTTCTTCATAGGACCATGCAAAGACATCATGAAACTTGCAGAAAAGGTTAGTATAAACCCAAACTTCATCAGAGGAACACATGACCCCAAGATGGATGTTCTCAATAATTCCCGGTTTGACGGAAATGTCAATAGGCATCATTTGCGTAATGTTTTTCAAGTTACCCTCCGCAAATACTTTATTTGTCAGAATAGGAATTTGAATCAAAGGAGAAGTAACCTGAGATTCAAACCTCTCAAGACACATAGACATAGCCTCGAGGCCAGGCATGAACGAGGAACGATGATAAACATCATCCCATGGTAAATCCTCAATAGACATAGTTTCCACGATGGCTTCATCAGAAGGAAATATCTCTCACAAGGGATCAGATGAATCCAAATCGCCAAGCCAAGGGGATTGAGAATAAGTGTCGAGAGACATGCTCAAAGGAGCATGATCAAAAGGCAGAGGATCTGAAGCCGCAAAAATTTCACAATGATAAATCTCAATCAGACTTAAAGGCATCGAATCTCCAAAATATTCGACCTGTTCAAGTGAAGGGATGATCCATGGGTCATCAGATCGAAAGATCATATTTATCTGAATAGTGTTAGGTGGAGAAAGAGGAAAAATACCCATGAGGGAAAGATATTTAAGATGACTCGGCCCAATGCTCTCGTAGGGAGTAGGAATCTTATCCACATATGGAACATTGTTCTCGGAAGAAGAAGTGAAGAAGGAAAATTGATCAATAGTAAAAATCTTTCCTTCGTGCGGGAATTTCAAGACACAATAGAGAGTGGACGGAATGCATAGAATAGCATGAGTCCAACTGCGACTGAGGAGAAGATTGTAATTAAGCTTGGCATCAACTACATCTACCTCAACATTGACTATCTTCCCTTTCAAGGTAATCTGTAAACTAGCGAGAACACCTAAGGGTTTTGATTCTCTTCCATCAAATGCTTCCAGGGCATTTGGTGACGAATTCAAGGCCGGAGAAGAAATGACTTTCCAGAAAGAATATGACATGATGCACGTTGATGCACCTTCGTCCACAACCGCTCAATGAATATCAAGACCATTAATGAAAACTTGTATAATGCGCAGAATTTGGTGTGGTAGTCATGGAACGAAATTCTCTAAATTGAAATAAAGAAGGCTAGTATCAGTAGGATCAACCCCGCCAGTTGCAGATAACCAAGTTTTCATTTGAGACAAACAACTCTGAAGTACTTCTAGAGTAGACATCGCAGATGGCACCTAAGCCAAATCCTCAAAAATACTGTAATGTTGAGCGGCAGAAGTGTTTGGCTTGTAATAAGACTTTCAGAGTACACTTTTAGAAGGTGGTCATACAACAGGCTCAATAGTGGGCCTTTCAATTTGAAGAGAGCCAGAAACAGGTGGAGGAGGAGGACCATCAACGATCTCCTTCCCAGCCACCTGACGCGATTCAGTATAATCTTTCGATCGAGTGGCAATAGAAATAGACGTAGAACCATTCATCATGAACACCTGAGAGCCAAAAGGGGCAGAGGACTGAGGTTTCTCTACCATCTGGGTCTTCTGAGATGGAAAAGGTTATTTAAGAAAAATTATAGTTCCCTGAGTGCCTTTGAACAATCTACTCACTTCGGCCCCTCGAGCACAGTCCTTGGTGTAGTGCTCTTCATCACAGATCAAACAAAGGTACTTCAGCTTGTGCTATGAACCATCATCAGCATGATATTTGGACGGATTTGGTTTCATAGTTTCAGCTTTAACCTTACCTTTACCCTTATTTTTCCCTTTGGAAGTTTTTTCCATCGAATTGGCCTGAATGACATTGACTTCCATGGTTTTACTAGGATTCGAGGTGCCCTAAGAAGTAGCATCGTTGGAAGAAGTGGACTTTTGCTTCCCAGTATTTGAAGGAGAAGACGTACGAGAAGTTTGAGACACATAACCAATAATACCATCAACAGATGGGGTTGTTTCTGCTTTATAAGTTCCATGTCGTGGGGCATCAGGAAAAATATCATAGAATGTGACAGACTGAGAGTACACAAGATCAAGGTACTGGGAATGAGAAATGGCTTGTTCCTCGGTTACACATGCCCCCATACCTATGTATTTCACGATCTGATTGACAAATGAGGTACTAAAGCAATCAGTTAGAATCTGATCAGGAATATCAAACTTAATCAAGTGATGAAAATGTCTCCATTCATGAATATGATCTGAGATATGGGTAGCTCGGTCATGTTTCAAGGATGTGAAAAGATGTGTCCTAGTATCATAACGAACTGGTAACTAAAAAATTTTAAGGAATTCCATGGCAAGAGAGTTGAAATCTTGAAAGATACCACGAGATAGATCAAGGTATCACTTTGTAGCAGCACCAGTAAGAGTCCGTTGGAAAATACGGAGTCGAATGGAATCGTCAACCCAAGAGTTAGAAGAACACCAAAAGTGGTAAGTCATAACACGCACTTAGGGGTCTTCTCTAGTATTACCCTCAAATTTAGAACAATCACCAGAAATGTTGGTTGTAACTGGAGGCCAATACGGGTAATGAAGTATCAGATCGTTCATTAACTTTGACACATTAGGTAGTTCCAATATAGCGAGAAATGGTAATTGAGTATTAAAGGGAATCAGAGGTCTCTGATAAGGACCCCTGTTAACATTCCACCCAGCCTGTGAGAAGTTCTGCCCCATATATTTTGTCCCGGAGGATTCTGACCATAGGGGATATAAGCCAGATAATTCTTCTGGTATTGAGATTGAGGACCAGGATATTGATTCTCAGCATACCATTGAGGTCCTTGCTGAGAAACGTATGGATTCTGTTGCAGAATGTAAGCATGGCCTTGAGGTTGATGTTACACCAACTGAGATGGATTTTGAGGGTGAAAAGTAAAATCTTGAGGCGCACTATATACCAGTTGATATTGACCTTGGGGATAATAAGTGCCCTGGGTTTGAGCAGGTGGACCCTAGTGAGTAGGTTGAGCGAGCTGCTGAACAAGTGGACCCTGATGAATCACATAAACAGGTTGAAACAACTACTGAACAGGTTGAACAGGCTTTTGAACAGATTGAATCGGTTGTTGAACAGTTTAAACCAGCTGTTGAGCTGGTTGAACAAGTTTCCCCTGTGGACCAGGTTGACCTGAATAATGAGGACCACCGGGTTTCCCTTGTGGAAGAGGTTGGCCCGATGGAAGAGATGGACTAGGTTTTCCCTGATGACCAGGTTGAGTCGGAGTAGGACTATACCATTGTCCTTGTTGCACAAAGGTTTGGCCATATTGAACGTATGGCTGCTGTTGTTGCACAATAGGTTGCCCCTATCCTCTACCAGAAATATACAATGTTCCTGGTTGAAACTGACTTGGAAGACTGGAGGGTTGTCCTTGTTGGATTGAAGGTTACCCTTGCAGATCGTAAGGTTTTCCCTGAAGACTAAAGGATTGTCCTTGAGGAGCCGAAGGTTGTCGCTGTAAGGGTTTTCCTTGTAAGCCTGAGGGTTGTCCTTGTAGCAAAGGTCCTTGATGATTAACGGTTTGATAAGGATCAATAGGAAAGAAATAAACAGGGTTGCCAACAACATCATAATGATGAGGAGGATTGAAAGGAACTTGGGGTGCCTGGAAACCCTGAGAGTTATATTGCTGAACGAAAAACAAATACTCTTCAAAAGTGAGGCCACCAAGAATCTTAGGGACAGTTGAAGTCATACTAGATGCAGACGGGGCTATAGGAGGTTGAACATCTAGAGAAGGAGAATATCATCGGTAAATGTCCAACATATGCTCATCAAAATTATAGGTAGAAACCATAGGCATAGTTGCAACTGTACTAGTAGGTGCAGACTCCGGAGTGTGAGCTTGTGATCTCCTCGGACCCTGATTGATAGGCCATGTCAGATTAATTATGATAGACCAACGAGCACTAGTACAACATGGCTAATTAGTTACTAAAAAAACGACTAAAATTTGCATATAAACGACTATTTTTCAGTCGGTGACCAATAGCAGCTAATTTACAGTATCTTATAACGTGACCAAATTTTGGTCATTTTTAGCTTAGTCTTTAATTGGTTATCTCAATTTTGTTATCTAGTTGTATATTTGGTCATTGATTTGGTCATTTATTTAGTCACTGATTTGGTCACTAATTTAGTCATTCATTTGGTCTTTCATTTTGTCACTAATTTATTCATTCATTTAGTCATTCATTTGGTCACTGATTTAGTCATTCATTTAGTCATTGATTTGGTCTTTGATTTGGTCATTAAATGTCACAATTAATGACCAAATATACAACAAAATATATTACTATATGATCACCCGAGAAAACCAATTAATGACCAAAGAACTATGACCAACATGTCGGTCGTGTTATAAGATACTGTAAATTAGCTACTAATAGTCATATATATGCAAATTTTAGTCATCTTTTGAAACCAATTAATGACCGAAGAAATGTGACTAAATTTTAGTCATGTTATAAGATACTATAAATTAGCTACTAATAGTCATATATATGCAAAATTTAGTCATCATTTGTAGTCACAAATTTATCATTTGCAGTAGCCATTTATTCATTATATAAACGACTAATTTAGTAGTTTATATTCATTTCATTTACTTTCATTAATAACCATTATAAATGACTAATTTAGTTGTATATTCATTTTATTTTTGTTCATTATTAATCAACATAAATTAATTTGTATGATTTAAAAAATGTCATACAATGTGCATGTTCATCTAATATGAAAACACAAAGTCGCATATTTTAATTACAATACTAAACAACATCAAGTGCAACTATAAATAATTTCAACCACATAGATTATATTATATGAAATGTTAAAACATTACAATATGAGTTTCCAACTTTATATTAGTTGGACTACAATTTACACATGAAATGATGTTTCATCACTTCAAAACATTATCGTTGTGTTGTCAAGGCATTACAGGTGAATTCACCAACTCTGAAGACTTGATCATCAGTCTTTATATGTGTGTCTTATGCGAGATATTGACTCTAAGAGTATCACCAGACCAGTTCTCCTCTCTCTTTTTGCATTTGTCGCTCCAATGTTATTGCTCTTCTCTTTTTTCAATTCATGCTTCTTACCATCAATACTGATTTCATTTTTTGAAAAAGAAAAAGAAAATACAATGCAGTGTAAGAAATGAAATTCAATGAACACTAGAATATAACATAAATTAGACTATAAATATTTTATACAACATATACCTTAACATCAACAATGTCAAAGCAATTTTCCTCCAACATCAATTTCTACAAAATAAATGTCATGTTATTCTTTCCCATTTCTCAACATGCTACATAAGATAAATTGAAAATCACATAAAACCAAGAGAAAACCCTTTTCTAACCAAAACAAACAAACAAACAGTTCCTCTAATAAAACTTCATTATAATATTAGCAAATGAAAAGAGAGCTAGTGGACCATTTGTGTTGTTTGACTTTGCCTATTTTTTTTATAAAGTGCTTGAGCTTCACGAACCAACAAATGTGAGAATGAGCTAAAAACTAACCAACAAATGTGATCTTTCAACATGAAAGATCACAAATAAACCACAAAATTGATCAGACATTAAAATTGTGAGCAAACTATCTTGAAATTTTCTTCTTGAGAAATACCTCAAAATATCGGTAACATCTCAGTCTCAATGACATCACAGTGTTGAAATTACCTCTACCTCAATTCAATACTACCCTTATAAGATTATTTCAATACCACAGCAGTGAGGAGAATGAGTTATAAAGGTGTATTTACAGTTAAGGCTCGGTGTGACAAAAAGATATCAGTATAATCCATATTACAATGAAGATCTTCAGTGTTATAATCATAGGTCAACTACAGTCTCGGTATAATCAATCACATGATAAGTATGACACTAAAATTTGGAACTACCACAGTGAAAAATATATCACTGTTTCGTGCTACCACAGTGAGAAAGGTCTTACTGGCTCAATGCCATCACAGCTTGATGAGAAGTATGTCATTTCAGTTTGATGGTATCACATAGGGTCTCACAGAAATGGTCAACAAAATTCAAAAACATGTACAGTGAATTATTTACAATCGAAGCACAGAATAAGGTGAAAACAGTAATATGTATACACAGTGAAATAGTACATTCGAGGATCTCAGAATAGCTGCTTACATTGAGTTTGAAAGAATATGAATTCTTTCCTATGAAGTTGACAGTGCAAGAACCAACTAAAAGAAAGAACACTAATATATCTTTTATCAACCACCATCAAGGTGACCAAGCTAAGGATTTTATCTTCACTTGTCAAGTAAGTATTTTTTATTCTATAATCAAATTTGGTATAATGACTTTGTTTTTGCAGGGAAATCTGTAAGGTGGTGGGGTTACCAAGATTCCTTGCATAAGGAGGATAGTCACAGTCCTTAAAAAGTAAAGTCATGAAAAATCTCCGAAGGTCAAGATTCATCTAAATACATGGAAAAGGATAGAAGGGCTTAAGGATTCTTTTGAAATCAGTCAAAGTCCTTACATCCCTATATAACAGGATTGGAGACATCAAGAGAATATATGATAAGTTGAAAGAACCATTCAATGCTATAAAGAAGGTCATGACACTTAGACCTGATTTACACAAAATTGAAGGTATCAAAGATTGAAGGGATATTTTCATAAGATATCAACCATGAGATCTGAAAGAGATGATAAGATGGACAAGAAGGAAAAATGAAAGTTTAGAAAAAGTGGAGGACTTTTGGACATTACAAAAAAGCATCCTGATCTAAGCATGGAAAGAACTCCCGATGAATCAGCTCCAAGAAAACCTCTCTGACAAAAATTAATAATGTAAAGTAGTCATCAAGAACAAGGGGCATCATGGAAACATATTTTTGAATGTGATGACATATTGATGAAGCAGGCCAAGGAAATGAAGCTCTTCATTCTTGAGAAATTGCTACAAGATGACTCAAGGGAAAAAGGTATGAGATATATATATATATATATATATATATATATATGCTGACATTAGATGTTTTGTAGTCATGTCATGCGATTGTAGGTAATGGAATTCTATACTTAGAAGTATGATCTATGGAGAAGTATCTCTCAAATGCACGGACAAACAAAATCAATGTCCTCATGGAATATGAGGTGGTTGTATATGAACAAGCAACTAGGAAAGTTGTACGTTCCTGAAAATCAAGAATGTGCAGAGAGGAAGAGATCATGAAATGCAACTTGTCAAGAGGCAGTTATCATCCAGAAGGAAATAAGATGTGACTAGGTGATCTCCTAGAAAGATATGTAGACTCTGATGGAAGTCTGGAAAAGAAGGAGACCCTTGGAAAGACATATAATTAGGAGATGTGTCAATATGTATAGATGATGTCGATGCTTACAGGAAGATGTCAAGGGGAAAGATCATCACTGAGGTAACTTTTGTTTTAAAAGATTCATATGTAAATGTTTATCTGGATGAATTTGTGCAGGGTTGCTAATCATGAGAAAGGATATATGATCTTGGGAGATGAGTCGAAAGAAAGCAACATGGCACAATAGTGGACCAGATTAGGAAGTCTGTTGAATCACTCTGATCATTGACAAGCCTCAGGATGGAAGTGATGAATGATTTATGCCCTATGAAGCTAAAAGATGGAGATTCCTCAATATCGAAATCCATGACATCGAGGAGAGGAATTCTTCATGAGCAGATGGGTGTCTCACCATTGTTGCTGTAGGTCCCTGGTTAAGAGGGAGCCTAATGGTAAGTTTCTTACTTAGAAGAAACTTGGTAATTCCTAAGGATGAGCTTAGGTACATTATTTGTATAAAAATGAGTACATTCCCTTGTGGAATAGGTCCTCCCTGGGAGAGAGAGATAGACACATCATTCTGGTCTTGGGAAGACAGAATGGAGGATTGGGTAATCATCTGGCATTCGATACTCTTTGAGAATGTGATCGGACATTCAAGATAAGATTAGTTGGGGACCGATATTCTTTGAGGGCTAGCTACCCAAGAGAAGAATAGTCCAGGAAGGTCATACTTTGGGAACACCCGGGTGGAGTATGTACCTTGGAGAGACAATGACGAAGGTGTCTATAAGTCATGTGTCTCGCCAGCATTGAAGCCCATTGTCTCGTTGAAGAGATGGGGTTGTTAGTCAAGGCCTTGCACTAGTACAATGCTGGTTGATATAATGCTATACAGATGCGATTACCAATTCGATTTTTCTTATAAGATTCTTCTGTTTCCGAGTACTTGTATGAATACCTCCCTAGTTAAGAGGGAGTGTTGAAGAGTGTAACTAGGTAGGTCTTCATTATGACTATGTAATTATGTACTTATGTAAAGATGAAGTCAACAATAATAAAATGAATTTTTGGTTTACTTGCTTCATGGGTTTCATGAGCAAGATTCTTAGTATAGGTCTATAGACTTCTTCTTGATGTCTATTAGGTACATAAGTGTAATTAAGAGTCATGTAATAGGCGTGAAGAATACCCTCCAGGACGTTGCAGAAGAATGGCTTAAAAACGTTGAAGATATGCCTATGAAGTTGGCCTACAAAGAAATTTTAAATTCGGCCTACTTAATGGCTATAAGGTCAGCTTAATTACTTGGCTAGAACTACTATATATACCCTACATATGCTGCGGTTAAGAGAACATATCTGCGGATGATACTGAGGTTATACAACGTGCAAAAGAAGAAAGTTTTGCGGATTCTACTGAGGCAATACAACGTAAAGAAGGGAGCAAAGATTAAGTTAACGTCTGGGGTAGAACACATTAAAAGAAAGCACAGATTTGCGGATCTGTCTCTGAGGTACTGCGGATATTTAAGTAACAATTACAGTCAAGGAAACCTCAAGTAAGGAAGGTAAATCAAATATTTACCTTCCTAACTATATTGCAAAATACTCAGTTACAAGAAAGATCAATTTTGTCTCTACATTTGTATAAGCAATTTGATAATTGACTTGATGAAGGATTAACTCAGCGAGCTCACAAGTAGTTATGAAGAAGAGAATTTGTATTAATCTATAGCCCTTAAATTCTCAACATATAATTCATAATCGCACATGACCATAGACTGTAGTAGTCTTGAAATAAACTCAAACTTGAATAATAACAAACACAAAATTTCTATTTTGTGGTTTATATGATAGCCATTTGATAATAGCTCACTCAGCATCCATGTTTCAGGCAGTATTTGGTGTCTTTTTATGTGGAAAAGTTTCCAATGGGGCTAGATGTTTTGACCTTTTCTGTTTGGATCTAAGCTTAATATGAATATGTATTGGATTTTTGTTTTAAATGAAAACATAGGTTCTTCTTTTTCCTTTTCTATTTTTCTCCCTTTACATATATATGTTGTGAATTTGCGTAATTTTAAACAAAATAAACAGTCATGTTAATATTTTTTAACATATTGCAATTTTAAAAATAAATATACAATTTTAAAATTTATAGCTAGAGTTTTGGAGGAAGCATGAGAATTCTACCTGCTTTAGCAAGCATTCTTGATGCTTGTGCTAATATATATCTAGAGAATAGCAACCAGGTTAAAATGGGCGGTAAGCCCAAATGTTACACTTCTTTTCACCTTTTGATTGGTCTAAGCAAGCCTGACAACAATTTGCAGCACTTTATTTATAGTGCATCAGACCCCATTTAACTGTCGCTCTGTCATATTCTGTATGTGGTTCTGCATGGCATTCAGAAGGAAGTGGCCTCCCAGGTATGATTCCATCTTCTGCAGAAATAATATCAAACTATGCATCAGGCTTTAATTGAACCATTTTAAGCTAGGATTCTCCAAACCCTTGCTGCCCTTGGACAAATTGAACAAAGAAACAATATAACTCATTAAAAAATAACATACCTGGGGAAAGGTGGAAAATAAAACATATGTTAAAACAAAATACATTTAATTTTAACAGTTCTTCACTGCAAAATGCTAATTCCATTCTCCCGCATGTAAGTAATCAAATTGTTAAATTTAGCAACATAACAATAACCTTAAATATGCTGAAAAAAGGAACCTAGAGAAATTGTCAGGAAACCATAATCCTCAAGTCCTAAATGTAAAAATAGATAAGACTACTATATGAATACTTTGTAAAACACGCTCTCAAGACATAATGCATTGAAGAGGACAAAATAATTTGGTGATGCTAACCTAGTAGTCAAAATCTCAAGAAAACAAAAGCGAAAACACCAAACTAAGATTTCCCATATATTGATAACTGATCTCAGGTCCATCCTCCAGCATCTTTCCACTATCCTCGCTTGAAGCTTCGGGAGGTAATGAGAATCCAGCTTCCTCCAACACAGGGCCCCAATGAATCTCCAATACTTTTGCCACCATCTCTTTTCATGGGAACCCTAATACATAATGTATAAACACGCGCCCAAATTTGGGAGCTGTGGACCAAAAGGAGCAGGGAGGAAAAGAACCTGATGTCACAAAAAATAACTATGCCATCACAACTAAGAGACAAGCCATCAGTTGAAGTCACACATAAGCTGAATAGAAAAAATGCATACCAGTTTCTTTGGCTTCTCTGGAGGAATTCACACTGGCTTTCATTGCTTCACGTTTCTTAGCTTCTTCAAGCTTTTTCGTCCACCACTCTTCAAAGGCTATCACTTAAAAAAATGTAAGCATTAACAACATACTGATGTGACTACCAAATTCTAAAACAGTCAATATTTAACAGTCAATAGTTTGCATTGTTACTGAACTGGGTAACACTTTAATTTTACATTATTACTCAACTAATGGGTTAACAATTTACAACTTTTGAGGAATCCAGAGCTAAAAAGTTGCTGAGATTTATATAATGAGAAAATGTATGATTTATTGAAAGCATTGGTGGTTTGGTGAAGCTATTATTCGAGCAAGTTGAAATGTTGCTAGATAATTTGTTTCCACTAAAATTAAATAAAACCATAAAAGAAACTGGAAATTCAGGAATCATCCCTCTAAGTTGATTGCCTCTGAAGCGATAAAATACAAGTTCCTGCATCTACCCAAAACTATAAGAATTCGACTAGTCAAAATATTTTGACACAAATTAAGTATCTCCAAGCTACTACATTCACCCCAACCCTCAGGGAAGGTTCCATTTTGAGTTTTCTATAGAGCCCAAATAATCTTAACACGAGGAAGTGTGATAATATCGACAGGAATATCTCCTTGAAAATAGTTGAGCTTCAATTTTTCACTGTTTGATAAACCACTAGTAGGCTCAGAATCAATATAATTTTTTCCAGGGGTGTAGTCCAACGGATTTGTGAACACAAGTACATAATACTCATGGAAATTGCCCAGCTCCTTGCGAATCTCATGAGTGAGGGAGTTCCTTAAAACATCTAGCATTTCAAGCATGGATTGTTTTCCAATCTCTATTGGGATAACTCCATCTAAAATATTTGGAAACAGGGAAATGAAACTAAGTCTAGAACAATTCCCCAAATGTGCAGCTCCAATTTTTCACTGTTTTATAAACCACTAGTAGGCTCAGAATCAATATAATATTTTCCACGGGTGTAGTCCAACAGATTTGTGAACACAAGTACATAATGATCATGGAAATTGCCCAGCTCCTTGTGAATCTCATGAGTGAGGGAGTTTCTTAAAAGAACTGCCAATGAATGGAACTTTGAATGTTTTGTATACTGGTCATCAAAGAGGCATTTGGAAAGACTCTTATACATATTATCGCCTATTGTAGGACTGTGTTTATGAGAAAAAGGTTGCAGAGGGAAAGGGATTTCATGCTCGCACGATCAAAGATGCATTTGAACCAGACATTTTTCTGAACACAAAACTTGTCATTTTTTATGCAAAGTGTGGGAATCTGGAGGATGCAGGCCAATTTTTTGACAAAATTCCTAAGAAAAATTCTGTCTCATGGAACGCTCTACTTGCAGAATACTGTCGGCATGGGTTGGAGGAGGAGGTTCTAAGTCTTTTTTCTCAAATGGGAGAGGCAATCATGACACCGGATGAGTTTTCTCTTGGAAGTGTTCTCAAGGTATGTTCTAGATTAGTAGCACTTGAACTTGGGAAGCAAGTCCATGCCTACAGTATCAGAAGTGGGTTTGGGTTTAATGTTGTTCTCATGACTACTCTCGTTGACATGTATTCAAAATGAAAATGCATCAACGATGCACGCCGAGTAATTGATGAAATTTCTCTTAGAGATTTGGTGTCCTGGACTACCATTACTGCAGGTTATGTGAAGCAAGGGAATTGTAAGGAAGCCCTGAATATATTTTGTAAAATTCCTTGGTTTGGCATCAAGCCCAACAAAGTCACATTTCGTACTGCCAGTGGCTTTGTATCAGATGTTGTATTAGGCAATTCCCTTGTCGACATGTATGCTAAATGTGGGAGAATAAAGGAGGGACGACAAGTGTTTGACTTTATATCCCCGAGGGATGTGGTCTTATGGACTGTGATTGTTACAGCCTATGGCAAGCACATATTTGGAAAAAAGGTTCTCCAACTCTTTGAAGAAATTAAGCGATTGGGTTTGAAGCCTGACGATGTCACATTCCTGACTATCCTGACTGCTTGCAGCCATTCAGTTCTAGTGAATGAAGGTTGGCATTATTTCAATACCATGACTTGAGATCACTGTATTCCACCAAGAGCAGGGCATTATGCCTGTATGGTTGACCTCCTTTTCCATGCCGAGTGTTTGGATGAGGCATATGATTTTATCAAAAAAATGCCATTTAAACCTAATGTCACTGTTTGGGGGGCCTTACTTAGTGCCTGCCAAGTCCATGGCAATATACAGCTAGGAAAAGTTGTAGCAGAACACCTTTTTGAGTTAGATCCACAAAATTCTAGAAATTATGTCATGTTGTCAAATATTTATGCTACAGCAGGTAAGTGGCGGGACATGTTAAAGTTGAGGAAAGCAATGAAAGGCAGAGGTATAAAGAAGGAACCTGGATGCAGTTGGATTGAGGTAAAGAGCAGGGCACACGTATTCCTCGTAGGAGATAGATCACACCCACAAATACAGGAGATCTATGCCATGTTGCAAAAGTTAGCTGGGCAGATGAAAGAAGATGGGTATTTGCCTCAAACAAACTTTATAATGAATGATATAGAAGAACAATAGAATTACATACAATGTTACACCATTGGTAAGATGCTTGCCATTAGAGTTGTGAATATCACCATACAACCTTAGACAATGATCGAAATATTCAATAGCCATATGCTTGCAGTGACATAATCAGAAACTATTATGCAATTATTGTGGTCATTCAAGTTTTAGAATCGAAGCCGCCACTACATTAAGAGTTTTCCACTACTTACATCATTCCCAGGTTTATCTGTGTTATTGGTTTTGATCCATGCATCACTTTCTAGTAGTATTCCCTCAAGTCATTGATTCTAATACACAAAATGCTGGTACTTGTGGAGATTGCATTTAGCAATTCTTTCCTATCTCCAATCGTCGGGTGAGATATTGGCATTTCATTTTTTTCTATCATTTCAATGTAAGTGCAAATTATTTTGGGATTCATTTGTGAAATTTGGAACTGTATATCATAAGTTATGGTGACTTGATGGAAGGGATTCAGGCGTTTATATGGTTCTATTGTTGTCGTGATGCTGTATTTGGCATATACAAGCCTGTTGTGATCAATATTGTCAGAACCGGAATTGGAACTGGCTAAGGGCCAGACTAGGACTTGACCAGAACCAGCTGGACAACTATGATGATTAAAAATATGTAAATGTGTAATCATATATATATATATATATATATATATATTATGTGTGAGAGAGACTTCAATGTAAATCCAAACTTTTAGACACCAAATATGCAAAGTTTTTCACATGCATATAGCATCAAAGCCTAAAGGCCTTTTTCTCCTATTTTATTGCATATTTTCATTTACTTAGGTATGATGGTGCACCACTATGACTTGGTTCTGAAGGCAATTCCAAATCAGAACTGATGGCCAAACTGTTCGATCCAGCTGGTTTGGGATGAAAGTGGTCTATCAGTCCTGTTTTCTCTCTCTCTAGTGTGAATTGGTCTAGACTGGCCAATTCTGGTTCGTCTGGTTCTGATAACACTGATTGTGACAAGAAGAATTCCTTCTTGCTAGCAAAATGTAACATATCTATGTGATTATAGATATAAATAAGCTTTAGTATTCAAACCCATGAAAGCGTTATGAATTTTCCATGTGCGGATGCTGCTGAACTAATTTTCCATTCATTGATAGCTCTTCCATTCATTGTGAATCTCATATAAGCATTAACAACATATTGATGTAACTGCCAAATTCTAAAATAGTCAATATTTAACAGTCAATAGTTTGCATTGTTACTGAACTGGGTAACACTTTAATTTTACATTATTACTCAACTAGTGGGTTAACAATTTATAACTTTTGAGGAATCCAGAGCTAAAAAGTTGTTGAGATTTATATAATGAGCAAATGTATGAGCTCCCACACGTCAATTGTTAGAAGCTATGTGAACGGTGGAATATATGTTAGAGTACTCATAGAAAATGGCAGAGGGTGTTCATGATGTTATATTCCCAAGGGTGAATGATGTTGATCCTTTAATTTGATTTTGTGAGGTCTCTAAGCACTTCAATGATTTTAATTCCCTAGTACCTCTACAGGAATTTCCCTTGATATTTGATTGCCCTGAAATTCAAGGCAAAGATCTGAAATATCTATTATGAAGCAAAAAGGGAGCTATAAATATTCCTTAAAAATTGGTTGTAATTTAATAATAATCCATAAGATGGTTGTCCTTTCATTATCCCTTCATCTATTAGTGGTGGAGAAAGAAAAGCAGTGAAGTTGTTACTGTTTGAAATCATGAAGCACCGTCAGACCCTTAGATAGAATGGAAGTGACTGGATTGCTTCCCCAAAGACCACACATAAAGAGATTAGATATAATGGAAGTATCTAGATTTCTTCCCCAAGAACACACATAAAGAGAGATGAATAAAGAGTAGCAAAGGTGACCTGAGCTTGCGAACTATCAAAAAACTCATCTATTGAAAGCATTGGTGGTTTGATGAAGCTATTATTCGAGCAAGTTGAAATGTTGCTAGATAATTTGTTTCCACTAACATTAAAGAAAATAATAAAAGAAACTGGAAATTCAGGAATCATCCCTCTAAGTTGATTGCCTCTCAAGCAAGAAAATACAAGTTCTGCATCTACCCAAAACTATAAGAATTCGACTAGTCAAAAGATTTTGGCACAAATTAAGGATCTCCAAGCTACTATAAATATATGTTATGAGGCCTAAGGAGGATGATATCCTTTGGTTCATAAGAAGATGCTACTCATCGACTGAACAACCATATTTTTTATATTGCAATCAATTGGTCTGGTGGTCTTCACCATGCTAAAAAGTGTTAGGCATTAGGTTTCTGTTATATTAATGACTTCGTGCTAGGAATTTTGTAGTTGCTTAAACATCATGCCAGAGTTCTAGATGTTAATATTGATGTCCACCATGGTGATGGAGTTGAATACGCCTTTTATTTTACTGGAAGGTATTCAATGGTTACATCAGAACATTTCAATGTAGATCCTTGTCTTATTTTCTCATTAATGGTACGTCTGGTGTAGGTAGATTTTAAGTTTTCATATGATACATGATGGTTATTTTTCTTTCTGCTGTGAAGCTATAATTTATTAAGCTACAAAAAGGATGACAAAATTACTGGTTATTCCCTCCCACTGTTAAGAAAAAGTTTACAAAGGTATACAATACTTGATATATAGTTAGAATTTGCATTTCAAAACTAGCAAGGGACAATAGGTGGTCTGGAATCTGCAGCAATCAACAAGAGTGACTATGATCATGCACCACATGCTGCACACAGTTTCTCCTTCCCTTTTGGCTTCAGGAACTAAATGTTTAACTTCATAAATCTTAAATTTCAACACTCAACGATTGATAATGACATCACTTCAGACAAACATAAATATCAACCTGTTCCTTAAGAGGAACACTTCCATCGTTGACTATCTGTTCAGTATCTATAAGCTGGATTTTCCTATGTTAGTATGTTCTTGTTGTACAATTTGTCTGGATACATACATATAGACATGTACATGGGCACAATTGACGTAAAAATAGTAAAATACCAATGCAAACAGACACATGAATTCACATAAAAATGTTTACATAATCCCTATTCACCCTTGTCACATCTTAACATGCTATCCATTATAAGTTAATGTTGAGGAAGAATCCATTGTTTAGGCAAGAGAAAAATCTACAGATGGATGCATAGGAAGTGAATATTCCAGTTTTTGGAATGGTAGAATATTATATAGGAAGCAGTAGCAAGTGAACACAGCCTGTGAGCCATCATATTTTGGAATAATGGAGATGAAAAATGAAGTTTTGACAATGACTTTCTAATTGTACTTTAAACCCATTATTTAATGCAACCACATTCATGAGTAGGCAGTGGAACTATAATATTTCAAATATTTTATTCAGTACAAAATGCATTTATGTCCAACAAACTTGCAAGATTAAGAAATGGAAAACCAACCAACAACTAACAATGAAAGAGGTTGATCCCAACAGTGCTGGAATGTAGTTTGAATACGTTATTTTTAAGTTGGAAATTACGCAGCATTGAGTTCTATGATTCTTCACTTTCATGATTTCCTCATCTCACACCAATTATCTACCCTAAATTTTTCTTTTGAATTTAATCCCAAACTAGTGTTTTCTACTGGACATGTGGAAATAAAGAAAACAAATTTTCAATGTCCACAAATGAACAAAATAATTCAATGGGACTGTTATCTCAAATCCTTCACAAGGTGATAAGGCCAGTGGAACAGGGAAGTGTCGCCACTATCGCCGAGGCAACAACTTTCCTCATTTTAGTGAAACTCTGCCTATGCCCTTTCTCCTAGACCTGTGCATCTGCACAATATCCATATCCATCTCCCTTTCTGCCATTCGTATCAATACATCCTCCTTGCCCATCACCCTGTGTCTCCTACTGCCATTCTTGTTCCCCATCACTCTCCCCCAACACATATCCTTGCAAAAAAAATTCAAATATATAGACAATTTACTCGTTGCATTCATTGATTTTAATT
The DNA here is from genome assembly GCA_034641835.2 of Pinus albicaulis. NCBI lineage: Eukaryota > Viridiplantae > Streptophyta > Pinopsida > Pinales > Pinaceae > Pinus > Pinus albicaulis. Next base: position 94,180,713 of record CM076581.1, read on the forward strand.
TATTTTTCACACATATTTAATTGTTATTCTTGCGGACCAGTCAAAATTTAATCAACATGTTGGTAGATTTATTGCATATTTTGAAGGATTTAAGACTAGATACATGCTTCTGATTCACTAATTTGGAAGATTAAGTGACAGATTTTGGAATCTGGATCAACCAATTATCCTAGACATGCCCTAGAACTAGCATGCTTTGATGTGAGGATTATTTTCCGCAACAATTGTAGCATTCATAAACTGTCCAATCAAACCCCTTGGGATTTATTCAAGGGCCAAAAGTGATTGACAACCCTGCCTGTCTGATTTTGGATTAGGAACAGAGAAAACTTCACTTTGAGAGACCATGGATTCTACAAATCAACAAAGAAGAATGCTCACTAAAGATAATGAAGCCCACAACTCATAAAAAGTAGTGTTCTAAGTATTGACATTTACATTAAGGAAAATCTTAGTTTTATATTTGATAGCTATAAACTGCTAATATCTTTCCATTGAGAAATTATATTTTCAATTATTTCTCTATTTGAATGTAGATCTAGCTAAAAGATGCAAAACCATTTAAATCATTTCTCCAATATTATAATTTCATACGATTTACCAACATCACAATGGATCCATAATGACGCAATTTATATATTTCAGATTCTAAATGATTGCAGTTTCGAAACAAACCTGTGAAGCCCATGGGGAAAATCGTTGATGCACTTCACTCACCAGATCTCCCTTTCTAACTGACTGTATAACCTGTCCATTCATAAAAGTTGCTAAAAGTCACCACTTATTAGCAACAATAAAATTAATATGGGGAGAACCATGCCTTAAAATTACCGATTTCAAGAGGTAAAGTATAGTTCATTTAGTTTCGAAAGCATTTTCAAAGTTAAAACTACAAATGCATACATAAAATACGCTTCTAGTTGGAACTTAGTTTAGATCATATATGATTGTGAATACTCTATTGTATAAGAAAGAACACAGATAACTCATCATCCCAGTGCATGTTATCCTAGATGATGCAACATTTATTCTACTTAAATGTTGTTGATGTACCAATGCAAGGGTCAATTATCACAGTTGTGCTAGCTAGAAGTCCCAACAGGGAACTAATTGATTCTCCAAAAAATTTCACTGCATACCAGGCAACCAACAAACATAATCAAGTGGAGATGGGAGATGGAGGACTCAGGCTCATATTGACTCAAAGGGAGAAAGATTCAAAAGTGACACATTCAATTACATGAAGCAAATAGAATGGAATGGTAGGGAGGATAGACACATCACTCAGGATGTCAAGTAACAGCAGTTCTGGACACAAATGGAGCAAGAAACAACCACTGCAATCAAACAGGACAGAGTCAAAGGTGGCTATTCATTTCTATTTTTGGCATCCTTCCCAGAAGCCATGGACTCATTTTAAACATTTAAAGGATTAGGGCACCAAAAGGAATAAAATCTCTATGTTTCTAAGCCAACCCACTGATTTAAGATACAGTAATGAGTCAAATAAAAGTGAAACCTATCTAAAGAAATTAGTAGGACCTGTAGCTTCAACAAATTAAATATTTGAATGTGTTTCTTGTTGGAATGCAGCCACTATAGAATTAATTGTTGTAAAACTTGACGAAGCAAACTATAGTTGGTAGAACCAAATTTTATGAAATCTCATATGGAAATAAAAAGTTTGTTTTAAATCTGCAATAAAAAATGCATGCTAAAAGCCAATTTAATTATGTCCTGATGGTGGTTGAAATGGATCCAAGAAAATTGTGGCATTGTATTTCATGCAAGATATTGGGCTTTATATTTATTTTATTAAAAAGTTATTTTCTCAGACATGTCAATTAGCAACTTTGCAAAGGGAAAGGAAACTAAAACACTCTATGCAGCATTTGGCCAGGCTTAAACTCACGAATGAGGTGAAGCCACCCACTTTTTCCACAACAATCATCTTAATGCAGACCAGTGAGAATCTTACATATCTAAAGGTAAATATCAGAATCTAGTATATGTGGTTTCAACAAAGCCTAGAGGTAATGTTACCCACACTTTTGTTTAAGACAAAAATGGGATAACCAGCGGAGCTATCCCAATTCAATATATGTTGGTAATACATTATGAAACATATCAACTATACTGGCATGGGGCCATACTTCTTAGAGAGTGAGGAAATGTATTATTAGAATGGCTCTAAATTGATAGGTGAATTTGAATGCATGAGAAAGGTAACAACAAATGATATCATAGGCTCTGATCTCCTGGAAGAGTCCTCTGCAGAATCCATATAGTTCACAGGCAAGGAGGGTGATAGCACAGTAATACAAGGACCAGAGGAGGGATAGTGGATGGGTCAAACCTGTCTGATAGAAGAAATGATCACATGTTAGTAGTACTCATGTAGAGAGCAGTTAAACAAGGATAAGAGACCTTTCTGAGGTTTGTATTTTATGGAAACTAGTATTCGCAATGTTAGAATTAAGGATTCATCTTGACAAAGACGAGAGGAGTGTAAATTTGTAAGCCTATCTAGGGAGGTCTATCTCAAATGCAGTAATTACAGTCCCATCCTATTTCAATGACACTCATCATCAAGCAACTCAAGCTCCCAAACACATTATCACTGGAGTTCAAAGAATTTGGGCAGATAGCTAACATGATGGCTATAGATGCATCTTTTCGAACCCTGTCAGCTACAGAAGTAGAGGCTTAGAAGAGACCTTGAGTTGGGCATGAAAATGTAAATAGGACACCACAGAAATTCTGCCTGCAATCATAAAACAAGTCTTGAACTAACTTTAACCTGAAGGGAGGAAAAGAATGCAGAGAACAGAGACTAATTTCACAGCAAAATTTTCCCAAGATAATTAATTGCTATAAGGTATCTCTCCTATGTATAATATGTATAAGTATGCACACTAGAATTAAAAAGAAAATTAAAGAAGGCAGGGAACCTAAATTTGGGCCAAAATCATCTTTTGTTGTTGGAACCAACCTTTATTTAAGGTGATTTGTACACATGTGAAATGAAATTTATGATGAGCTGACCAGTGCGTGTAAAGTCTTGTGACCATTGCTAAGAGAAATGTTCTCATCCTATTGGGGATTGCCTACTTAAGAGCCAATTTATTTTCACAACAAACACATGGAAAAAATGGGGTGCTCAACCCAGCTTATGAGGACATAGAGGATGAGTTTTCCCACCTTTAAAGGAGCCAGATGAGTTCACTTTGAAGCACTCTACACTTGGAGGAATCTTGGAGGTGTAGTTTTCCCTTTGGTCATTCCATTGCCTTGCTTTGTGAGCCATTTTCCCACTTCATAATGGCTTCGTGACCCTTATAATAAATAGTTTGAAGGTCTATACACCCTTTGAAGGGTCATTTATTAGAGGTACACGAGCCTATATCAAAGAAAAAGGGTTTAGTGCCCACTTTGAAAGACATTTGGAGGAGGAACTCCCTTGTTTAGTGGAGGATTTGTTACAGCTGTGGGGGAACTTGAAGGTCCCCCTCTACCACTTGGTCAATGGCATTGGGAGCTCCTGTATCCACCTTGGAGGAGAATTTTTGGGTTGTCTGCCCACTTTAGAGGCTTTTGGTGGGCAGATTTAAAGACTTCTTAGATAAGCTATGATGTTGATGGGCCTTGGGAGGCTGGATGCCATGCCAACAAGACTTTCATCTCCTTCATATATGGAGATGGGCACTTTGTGAGGGCTCATTCCCCCTGATCATTGTAAATGTGGCATGAATTCCCCTAAATTCATGTAATTTTCATTAATTAATTGTACAAGAGGGCCTTGCACCTCCTTAAGCTCGAATTAGGGATTTTAGATTAGAAAAATAATATTTCACTACGAGGGAAATTGAGAAACTCCTCTATAAATATAGGTACTTTCCTTTCATTTTCTCACAGTTGGATTTGGGGGAGAAATATCTTAGAAGGTCTAAAATTTCTGTGAATTTTCTCTCTTACAATTTGGCTATGGATGGAAGAGTTGAGTGACTTTTCTTGGGTGCAATTGGACTGTGTGTGATCTCTTTTCATGGATGCTTATGGTAGAGATCTTGGACGATGCTTGGTGAAGTAAGTTGGTTTATTTACTTTGTCCTGGTATGCTGGAATGTGTGTGATTAGGAAAGGCAACTAAAACACTATGCAACATCTGGCCAAGATTAAACTCACAAATGAGGTGAAGGAACCCAATTTTTCCACAACAATCATCTTAATGCAGACTAGTGAGATAATCATTCATCTTACATATCTAAATGGAAATAACATAATCTAGTATAAGTGGTTTCAACAGAGCCTAGAGTTATTATTACCCACATTTTTGTTTAAGACAAAAATTGGATAACCAGGGGAGCTGTCCCAATTCAATATATGTTGGTAATACATTATGAAACATATCAACTATACTGGCATGGGACCATACTTCCTGAAGTGTAAGGAAATGTATTATTAGAATGGCTCTAGTTTGATAGGTGAATTTGAATGCATGAGAAAGGTAACAACAGATGATATCATAGTTTCTGATCTCCTGGAAGAGTCCTCTGCAGAATCCATGTAGTGCACATGCAAGGAGGGTGATAGCACAGTAATACAAGGACCAGAGAAGGGATAGTGGATGGGTCAAACATGTCTGATGGAAGAATTGTTCACATGTCAGTAGTACTCCTGTAGAGAGAAGTGAAACGAGGATAAGAGACATTTCTGATTTTTGTATTGTTATGGAAACCAGTATTTACAATATCAGAATTAAGGATTCATCTTGACAAAGAAAAGAGGAGTGTAAATTTGTAAGCCTATCTAGGGAGGTTTGTCTCGAATGTAGTCATTACAGTCCCAACCTATTTCAATGACACTCAGCATCAAGCAACTCAAGATCCCAAACACATGATCACTGGAGTTCAAAAAATTTGGGCAAACAACTAACATGATGGTTATAGGTGCATCTTTTGGAACCCTGTCAGCTAAAGAAGTAGAGGCTCAGAAGAGACCTTGAGTTGGGCATGCAAATTTAAATAGGACACCACAAAAATTATGTCTGCAATCATAAACCAAGTCTTGAACTAACTTGGAACTTGAAGCGAGGAAAATAATACAGAGAACAGTGCCTAATTTCATAGCAGAAGTTTCCCAAGAGAATTAATTGGTGTAAGGTCTCTCTCCTGTGTATAATATATATAGGTATGCGCACTGGAATTAAAAAAGAAAATTAAAGAAGGGGAGGAGGGGAGGGGGCTCAGGGAGAAACCTAAATGTGGGCCAAAATTAGCTTTTTTTGTTGGACCCAACCTTTATTTAAGGTGATTTGCAAACAGGAAATGAAATTTATGATGTGCTGACCTATGCGTGTAAAGTCTTGTGACCATTGCCAGGAGAAATGTTCTCATACTATGTGTGATTGCCTATTGAAGAGCCCATTTCTTTGCACAACAAACACATGGCAGAATTGGGATGCTCAATCCAGCTTATGAGGACCTAGAGGATGAGTTTTCCCACCTTTAAAGGAGCCATATGAGTTCACTTTGAAGCACTCTACACTTGGAGGACTCTTCAAGGTGTAGTTTTCCCTTTGGTCGCTCCTTTGCCTTGCTTTGTGAGCCATGGGCCCACTTCATAATGGTTTTGTGACCCTTATAATAAATATTTGAAGGTCTATACACCATTTGAAGGTTCATTTATTGGAGGTACATGACCGTATATCAGAGAAAAAGGGTTTAATGCCCACTTTGAAATATATTTGGAGGTGGAACTCCCTTGTTTAGTGGAGGATTTGTTACAACTGTGGAGGAACTTGAAGGTTCCCCTCTCCCACTTGGTCAATGGCATTGGGAGCCCTTGTACCTAGCTTGGAGGAGAATTTTTGGGTTGTCTGCCCACTTTAGAGGCTTTTGGTGGGCCTTCGATAAGCTATGCTATTGATGGGCCTTGGGAGGCTGGATGCCATGCGAACAAGCCCTTCATCCCATTCATTTGTGGAGATGGGAACTTTGTGAGGGATCATTCCCCTTGATAATTGTACATGTGGCATGAATTCCCATAAATTCATGTAATTTTCATTAATTAATTGTACAAGAGGGCGTTTGCACCTCCTTAAGCTAGAATTGGGGATTTTAGCTTAGAAAAATAGTATTTCACTGTAGGGGAAATTGAGTACCTCCTCTATAAATATAGGTGCTTTCATTTCATTTTCTCATGGTTGGATTTGGGGGAGAAATCTCTTAGAAGGTCTAAAATTTTTGTGATTTTTCTCTCTTACAATTTGGCTATGGATGGAAGAGTTGAGTGACTTTTATTGGGTGCAATTGGAATGTATATGATCTCTTTTCATGGATGCTTATGGTAGATCTTGGATGATGCTTGGTGAAGTAAGTTGATTTATTTACTTTTTCCTGGTATATTGGAATGTGTGTGATTAGGAAAGGCAACTAAAACACTCTATGCAGCATCTGGCCAAGCTTAAACTCAGAATTTCTCAACAAAGACAGTCACAGAGATAAATAACAGTCACACAAAAGACACTTATCTTTTTTTAGGAAATCCAACAGGGAAAACCTGCTTGCTTGATGTGGCTATTTTATTTATTATTATTGAGCACTTGGATCTATTACAAAGCAATCTTTCTCTCTTGAGAAAGTGTTCTACTTCTCACAAAAATCTCAGCTAGTACAATTGATCTTGGCCTTCCTTGATCACAACTTGATCTCGATTCCTGCACACAATTGATCCTCTGTTGTCGCCTTGACTTACTTTACAAACCTTACTCTCTTCTTCTTAATCTTGGACACTTGTGACTTACTACTACTTATAACACAAGCTCTACATGCAATCAATCTCCTATTCCCTAGTGCTCTTGTTCCTCCTATTTCTTAGGACACAATTCTTGCACTCTCCACAATCAAGGCTCCTCTCAATAACTCGTGAGTTTTATTTTCACACAATCCTTTGTGCATAAAAAAATTGTCCTTTCCTCATGTCTTCGTCCTCCCTTTATAGATTCGATCCATGCTAAATAGTAAATTAGGCTAGTTCATATTTAGAGCTCGAGTTGTTGATTGACGAGTTAACTGAGAGTCACACTCTTTATCCCTCTAATCAACACTGGAGTTCTTAACTCGTTCGTCCTTCAATCAAGACTGAAGCCTGAACACATTCTAACTGAACTAATAACTATCACCCAATCCTGTAGTTAAACTGATGAAAACTCCTCTTATAACTGAAGCTCCAACTCTACGCGTGCTAACTTGATGATTATTCCAGTAAAATGGAAATAACTCATCTTAACTAGAGTCTAACTCATCAGGACAATTCGAGGTTTTCACTGGCTAAGGCACAAGCCAAAATACCATGCTCGCTACATTTTCGACAGTAAATCATTTATTCAAGTGGTTTACTTGAAAAAATACTCGAAGAAAATTACCTATAACACTCTCTTCTTGAGTTCTTGTGCTTGGTTGGTGATATTTTCTCTCATGTTGGATTTCTTTCTCAATCTCATGCTATGGGTTCATCTATAGTGTGATCATTATTAAAGTGTTAATTTTTTTTTCGTTTGGTTGCATTAGGCTTTGTTGAAGTGTTTACTATCAATCTTAAAAATCCTTATGATCTTCTTAAGTAGTTGTGTTTGGACATTGAAATTTTCAATCTTGTGTTGAATTTCCTTTTAAGTTTTTCAAGCTCATGGGATAGGTCCATCTCTAGTGTGATCATTATTAAATTTTTGTTAAGTTTTTTTTTTGGCTGGATTAGGGTTTGCTGAAATGTTCACCATAGATCTAAAAACTCTTTGAGATCTCAACAGCCAGAGTCATTTATTAATTAGTTAAACGTTATTAAATTGGCCCTATTTCCACACAGAAAATGATAAATAAGCCTTAATGCCACAAGAAACCATAAAGTAGAACCAAAACATCCAAAAACTGGGAAAGAGATGGTTAAAATTTAAAAACAATTAAACTGCACAATCTTAAAAGAAGAAAAAAAACATAATAAAGAGGAAAATATATAAAAAGGCATACGTCCTACCAATATAAAGATAGATTTTCCAACAATGTAATTAAATTTCAGTATGTGCTACGTCATTTCTATGGTAACCAACCCGCATAAATGTAAAATAATCCAAAAATAAACCATCGAAGGGAACATCAACATGCATCCAAAAATCAATTTCTAAAATGAAGTTTTCAAAAACCGACTAAATTTCATAACCCTACATAAACAATAGAGGAGACTAACAACATAGTGGATTACCTATGTCTAGTATGCAAGGGTCGTTGTAATATATCTCTTCAGACTGATCTTGAGATTTTCCAAAACCTCCAAATATAAATAGACAGTGATCAATGAATGCAGCACTGTCCCCCTCACGAGCTGCTGGTCAATGAATGCAGCACTATCCCCCTCACTAGCTACTGGTCCTTCACCACTCACGTTAGGTTGCACCCATGTATTTGCAGGGGTGCCCATTTCTATGGATGAGTACTCTGCCTCCTTTTGCTGTAAATTTTCCTCTGTGCAATCCAGTCTCTTGGTCTTTCTTTTGTTATTTTTGGGGTTATCATTACTCTTGGCCCTAGATGAATGAAGAGGTCGAATGGCGGACAACAATTATTTTTCTGAAAGCCATTCTACCCTTTTTATTTTCAGATAGTTAAATATATTTTAAACTATGGCGCCCTTTTAGTTATACAAGTGAATATTTATTATTATTTAAATACATTTTAAATTAATAAATAAGGAAAATAGAATCCTATATGTATTGAAGTGCTAATTTTATTTTCATAATTACAAAATTGAATATTTACGATTATTTACATATATTTTATTTTAAATTAATACTACTTAATTGAAAAATTGAATCTTATATAGATTGTTGTTTTAATTTTATATAGATTGTTGTTTTAATTTTATTCTTCATATAGTTACAAAATTGGATAGTTAAGAAATTGAATATTTATGATTATTTATATATATTTTAAATTAATAACACTAAACAATAAAATATAATTTTATATAAATATGCTTACAATCTTATATAGATTTTTTTTGGCAATTAAAAACAATTTGAGAAGTGAATTTGACAAATTACTTGTTTGGTGGGTAGTAATCATTAATAAAACTACACATTTATAGTTTTACTTTTATAGAAGTGTTAATGAACACATAAATAGTGATGGAAGTAACTCTAGTTAGGTATTCATATCCATTTTTAACACAAATATTTATTCAAATTACAGTGGAAATTAAATTATGGTAAATATAGTATTAACTAGAGTATGAGCTATCTTCAAGGATTTTATTTTTGAATAATTTTCCTACAAAGTTTAAGAATAAAATATTAGTGAAAATATATTTTGAACTCATGCATGAATATTGAAACCATGTCCACGAATTATATATATATATATATATATATATATATATATATATATATATATATATATATATATATATATATATATATATATATATATATAGAGAGAGAGAGAGAGAGAGAGAGAGAGAGAGAGAGAGAGAATATTAATAATAAAAAGTTTCTTATCGTTAAAATATGTGGGTTTGTGAACATGACTAAGTGAGCATGGGCTGTGAACATGACTAGGAGTTAGTGTTGGTCCATTCTCCTTTGCTTCGTCCACCTCCACGACAGGTCCTGTGGATGCAGTACGACTAGGGGTCAGGGCTTACTACTCGACCCCTCCTCCCAACGCGCCCATACATGTCGTTCAAATATAAGTGGAAATCATTATGGTTGAGAACCACCTGCTTGTGAGATGGTAAGGCTTTGGAGTTTGTTATGGCAGGTCATCGGTTTGATTCCCACCAAGGCCTTTCAACCTTTAACAAATTTTTAGCCAATGTGGAGGTGCCACGTGGTGGCCTCTAGTTGGGCCACGTGGCAACTTCACATTGGGCCACCAAAATACACTGTAACCAATAAAATTCGGCCAACTCACACTTTAGTATCAAAATTGCAATTTTTCATTTCTAGAATGACACAATTAAAAATTACTAACATAAATGACAAATTCATATACTTGTTGTACTTAATAATTGTTCTTATATTTTATTCCTAGACTAAATTAGTTATTTTAGTTAGTCTCTTTTAGTTTGGTCACTTATTATCTAGTCATATATTTTAGTCCTGGACTAATTTAGTCATTTTAGTTAGTCGCTTTTAGTTTGGTCACTTATTATGTAGTCATATATTTTATCCCTAAACTAAATTAGCCATTTAAGTTAGTCATTTTTAGTTTAGCCACTCAAAAATTCTCAAATTTAGTAGTAATTCAGTTGAAATAATTGTGGTGACTAACTTTTTCAGTCACCTAGTCACTAATTTCATCATTTTCTACTAGTGGAGTGTGCAAAGACTCTAATGGCTATGTTGTAACAAGTGGCGTAGAAGAAGCTACACATACGGTAGACCGAACTGGGACAAATGTAACAATAAATGATGAATTCTGTAAGGTCCCACCTTACCTACCATAATTATTATAGAGAAATATTATATTAAATCAAAATGCGATATTTTATTTATTTATTTATTTATTTATTATTTATTTATTTATTTTTATATATAGAAGTTATTGGTGTCCTTTACACTACACCCTAAATTCTTCCAACTTATCTTCAAAGCTACAAAGTTCAAGGTTTATCAAGATCCAAAAAATACAACCATAATACTTGCTTTTCAAGACTAAAATCACCCTTAAAATATAAATGATTTAGTGGGATGAATAAATGTCAATCTTTATGAACCACAATTTACAATAAGCTAATTGTTAATTCTATTGTAATTAAATGTGTTCAAGAGTGACTACTAACATGCTTATGAATTATTTTCTTAAAAGGATAATTTAAATTATACAGAGTTGGCATCCCATAATTAGGAATTCACATGTGAGCTGATATTTCAACAAATTACTTACTGCAATTTTGAATTTTCAGCAAGACCCTTTAACTCAATGAGTTATTGTACTAGAAATACCTTGATTGCAAATCTTAAATTAGCTTAAGCCTTTTATGGACGGTTTATAAACGTAATTAGATGCAGCCATTGAACATTATGAAAACTAATTTACAAGTATGAAATGCACAGCCATTGAGGCATTTTGTCAAACACTTACAACCATTATCTCTTTAAGGTGTTTTCACAATAATTAGCTAACATGAATCCAAAGTTAGATGACTTTTTTTTTTTTGTAAGTTGTATCAATGATTGAACTTAAGATATTAATAGGCTATCAGCCCTATTCATTGTTGAATCTACATCAATGAATATAAATATTTAAAAATTTCAAACATAGCTCACAATGTTTTAAGGTACAACCATTGAAGACTTTTGACAAATAGTTGGCAGTCATAAAACAAGTTGCCATAAGGTTATTTGAATTTTTAAATTATTAACCAATTATACTTTTAAAAGAAATTTCCAAGTGGTTAGCCTATATCAGATTCATCACTACAAATTATCAGGCAGTTCCAATATAAAAAAAAAAAAACCAAACAGCAAAACAAAACAGGCGTTTCTACATGCAACAGCAAATCTGCAAAACAGAGCAGATTTGAGAATCGATGTCCGAAACCTTGATTTTTGGAATCAAACTTGGGGTGAAATGGCATATTGGTATGGATACCCCCTGAAGTGGAGCTGAATTGCAACAGGGAGGCCCAGAAATGCGATTCTTGAAAACAACAACTACCCAAGAATCCTAAAATCTTTTTTATGACTTCTGTCAAACACATGGTATGAAAAATTATCTAGAGCTGTAGAAAGAGAAGGAGAATAGAATTTAAGTCATTAAATTTTTTTTATCCAATTCATAACAGCCTACTGGATTCATCCATTATGACTTTCTTTCAATCGACTCAACAGTATACAAGAAAATACTTCAACAATCGTTACTAAATTTCCTCACATTTGGTGCAACACTTCATATACATGTAAGTTTCAGAAAACAACCCAAACAAGAAAAAGATTATAAACTAAAAAAAAAATGCATAATATAATTTGACCCACATACCTGATAGTGAATTTGTACACTCGAAGAGGCTGGATGTATGCTCCAGCTCCAAGAAGAGTATGCTCCAATGCCAATACCCTTACCAAATCATCATGAACCACCCGGTTTTCCTCCCAACCATATCCAAGAAGAACTTATCCCCTTGGAACCCCCGAGCTGCAAAAGCTCACAACCAGTATCACAATACAACAGTAGAGAGAGAGAGATGCAAGGCAACTCAGGAAGGTAGTTTTCACTTCCTCTAAATACCACTCATGTTCAACCTCAATAGACACTTAGTAGATTAGTAAGGAATCAAGATTTTCTTTGGAAGAAATTGGATACTCTCCATATCTCTCACAACCTTCCTCAAGTCTCTTCCACTCTTGGCATCCTCTTCCCCCAAGTGAGAATACATGAGACTCATATATAGGAGGAGAAAACCAATTCTTGTCATAAAGGAGGAGTAATATGCATGCATTGTATTCCATTTAGAGGAGTGTAACTTATGCCATTAAGGAGAGGTATGCATGCCTTATTTAAGGAGAGTGTAACATATGCATTCAAGAGAGTGTAAGAGGAATATTTTATGACATATCTTTAATGAGTGTAAGAGGAATATTTTATGACATATCATTAATGAGTGTAAGAGGAATATTTTATGACATATCATTAATGAGTGTAAGAGGAATATGCCATTCCTAGATGAGTGCATAAAAGAGAGTGCAATGTAATATTTAAAATAGAGAGAGTTACTTAGAGCCATGATAGTCATGAAAGAGATAGATGTGAATTGATTGAATGGATAAAATTAATTTGTAATTCCTTTTAAATAAAATATCATAGTCTCATAAAAGATAATGATAATACTAATAATATTGAGGATTAAGTCAATATTGAACTATTAGGATTGATTAAAGATAAGTTAAGTTAATTTCCTTCAACTGAGCTTGATTACTAATTTATGCAAGGAGATTTACTATTTTTGGAAAGTCATGCTTGAGATGCTAGACATGACTTTCTATTTTTAGAAAGTCATTCCAAAATTGCCAGATTGAGATTTACCCATGAGTGGTATTTTTCTTTCGGAGAATAGGGATTCCGCACCCCTATTTCATGCATCTCCGTGCCTTAGTAGATTGAGGACTCCACGCCCTGATCTACTCCAAAGATCTAAGATTCCATAACTTGATCTTTTTAAATATTTATGACTCCACGCCCTAAATATACAAGACTCCACGTCTTTATATTTCTTGGATTTAGGACTCCACGCCCTAAATATACAAGACTCCACGTCTTTATATTTCTTGGATTTAGGACTCCACGCCCTAAATTCCATGCTTTCTCATCTACTGTGCTTTGAAACTCCACGTTTCTCCTTATGATACTGATTGTGAGCTTTTACCCATTTGATGGTTCGTTGGTAAGGCCTTGTTTGAAGACCTACATACATCACAACCTCATAGATCAAATGAATCATATGAATTTAAAAATGAAATTAACTTAACCACATTTTACCATGAATGGTGCATGACTTCCACAGTCATTTATCCTTGAAGATGATATGGTCCCCTACCACATCCTGCTCATTACAATGTTAGACATATATATAATCATGCAAGTCATGTATCATCCATAAAACATAATTTAACCATTTTTTTCTTTTCTTTTCTTTTTTTTCCACATAACCATGAGCATCCATGGGTTTATGTGTCTCAATCCAGGTTCTCCATCCATGTCATACACCTGATACACAAGTCAGATGCAAAAAGAGAGACATATGCATACCATCATATAAAACACATAATCAAATATACCACACATAAGGGAAAATACAACTACATAAAACATTTTTCCCAAACCAAGGGTCAATATTCCATACATAAACCATGGATATAAAACATTGTTACCCAATATAGTGATCACTATGACATACATAAAGATAAAGAGGAAATACAATCATATATTTATAAAATGTTATTCCTCAATCTAGTGATCAGTATTCCATATATATATAACTCATCAGAAATAACCCTAAATAGGAGTGACAAAATATACTAGGAAAAAAAATAGGACACTACCTAAACTAAATTAGTCGTTTAATTTAGTCATTTTAAGTTCAGCCACTTAAAATTTCTCAAATTTAGTAGTAATTCACTTGAAATAATTGTGGTCACTAACTTTTTCAGTCACCTAGTCACTAATTTCATCATTTTCTACTAGTGGAGTGTGCAAAGACTCTAATGGCTATGTTGTAACAAGTGGCGTAGAAGAAGCTACACATACGGTAGACCGAACTGGGACAAATGTAACAATAAATGATGAATTCGGTGTCCAAGGTGACAGTCCTAACGAAGGGAGGACCGAACTCTTGGGAGGAGATGAAGTACTGGATTGTGCTATGGATGCAACACAAGACATAATCTAACTCAAATTTCGATAACCGGGTGGAAGTGACATCGATTGTGGAGAATATTGAACAGAAACAGGTGGGAGATCTTCAGGGGAAAGTTGATATTCACCTGTAGGGACAGGCTTTCCTTCACTGTCAACAGGACTTGAATAATCCATATTTGACGAAGTCGTAAGATTATCGAAAAGACGATGAGGACTAGGGGGTATAGAAACGACTACAAATGGTGATCCTGAAGTAAGAGGAGGGAATTATTCCTCGTCCCCAAAACTAGACCAAGCACCTGGAGGAGGCCAAGTGAACTTAACAGACTCTTTAGGAGGAGATCAAGTAGCGAGAGGTAAAATAGTCAGGAGAATAGGCTGCCAAAGCTCGACATACCTAGTGGATTGAGGGGTTTCGTAAGAAACGTCAGGAAAAGAACTACCACTAGGAGGCAGTGAAGAAGACGATGAAATTGGTAGTTCCGCCACTGTGACCATATTTCAAAAACAGAAAAGGAAAAAGTGATAGCTGAAAGAAGGCTTCAAGACCAGTGCCTAAGGAAAAACAAAACAAGCCAAGTAACAAACTCTAAACGGGAATGTAATTGCGAGAAATTAATTTTACGACATTAAAACTGGACTTTTTTGTTTCATGTTTTAAGAGTCAAGAAATATAAAAAGGATGACTCTAGTCACTTTCAATTTTAAATGAGCGTGAAAGGACAAATTATTGATGATCTCTTCTCTTTTTAAAGAGTCACAAAAATATCGAAATGACTTCTCTGGTAAGCTAACAAAGTGGGTGTACCAAGTTTCCATGAACTACCATATACACCTTGGTGATCAAATGAAAGAGAAATGACCAAGGACTTTCCGTACGTGTAGGTAGTCTCCCCGAATGCTATGTTCGGTGTATCACAGTTATAGCGTGGCAGACTCAGCTTCCTATTGATAAAGGATTTAAACCTATAGGGGTCTCCCTTTATATACTTGATGGTACGGGGAGCACAAGTCCGTACTAGTGCTATCTAAAGCCAAAAGGTGAACTACAACTACTAGGTTTTAAGACACGGGAACACGTCTCTAGCCTATACCACTAAAATTTCTACATTAGGTTCCAATGTTTCCTTAGGTTAATTCAATTGATTTTATAGTTGATCTTGAATTATGTTTCTATTTCTAGGCCTTACCGAATGTTGATCTCAAATTTCCTAAATGAAAACTATATGCAACTGAATACCATTTTCCCATTCAATGAACGCTAATTAGGAGAAGGATAGAGATCTTTCATACAATAGAAATCAATGAAATAAAATGAAGAAACTCACTAATGCATCTAATTCAATCAAGTGAAAAACGAAAAAATATTTCCTAGTTAATCAAGCACTAGTTATACAAAAGAACTTTTCTTTTCCAGCCAAATGAAAGAACGAAATATTTTTTATTTTTTCAATAAAATGAAGCACACAATGTACTAATTATATGAAAAAACAAAACAAACACTAGTTCGAGGATTGTGAATGTAAAGAGCTAAACCGACTAATTTGATGAAAGAAAAACAAACACAAAGATGCACTCAAACCAATGATGCACTCTTCCAATAAAAGAGAAAGCTTTGAAACGATCCCAACAAGCAATGTGATTGATGCTTGGAGCAGTAAGAAGAAAAATCAAACGAAACCCAAAATTATCATTCAACGGGAACAAACACTCAAATGATAAAAAAGGACTAAACGCAATTGATCAAGAGATGTGAATCACAAGAATTAAAAAGACTCTACTTCCAACTAGAAGGCTCAATGAGCTAAGACACTTAGAGACCCTAAGGCCATAAACTACACTGATAAGTAAATAGACGTACAACTAAGAAAAATAAGCCTATGACAATCAAAACAATCTCAACAAAACAATTGGAAATCAAAAATCCACCCAGAGGCAAGTAAAACTGACCAAAAACTCAAAAGGACAGTCAATCCAAACCCTATAAGATTCGGCGTGACTGTAAGGCTATAATCTGCGCAAAACAGGGGTTGGCGCTAGTGCAACACAAGTGACGTGCGCCAATCGGCATGACTGTTCAACTGGAAAATGCGCCAAGCTGGATATCTATGGGAGAATAGGAAATCCAATGAGCAGAGGTCAATTCTGACACTCTGGAGCTGAATAAGAGGACTCTAAACAAAAAAACACACTAGAAAACATAGACAAATCAACAGATGACCGAAGTCGACTTGATATGGGCAAAAGGACAAACTCACATTGATCCCCAATAGAGTCGCCAAATTGTTATGAAGGTAAATCCTATCTGCAGACAAATATGATCCCTCTAGCCCTAGAGTGGGTCTAGTAACAATAGGAAAAACTATAGTGTAGGTTCCTAATTACTGAATGAAATAGATGCGGTAGATTGACATACCTAGATTCCAACACTGTCATCGTAGCTGTTGTCGTGGTGGCCTCTCAATTCCTGCCTCGGCGGGTCACAATCCGTTCGCAATGATGCTTGGATACCTGCACAAGATCAACAAACAAGAGCATCATAAGAAACAAAAAAATCATTCATAATTACTAACCAGTCAAGGAGGGTTAAGCATATTGCATCAAATAGAACACATCAACACAAAATGGGAATCATAAAATAGTTATACATTTGTATTAATAGAAGAAAGAGTTACAACCAAGCCTTGACATCGCAGCCTCCTTTAGTGGGGTTCGATTAAAGCACATCTCGATGAATGTCAGGGAATTCGAATGGGATGAAGGCACAAGTCTAACCTCTCTCAATAAGGGACTTTTCTGTTCTATCTTGAATAGAAATATCTCCAACGTTTCTTCTATATTATCCTCAGTTCAACTAGCTTCATCAATGAAGGATGGCTATATTTATTGAGGGACATGAGGAGGTTGGAATCCCTACTATGGTGGAAGAGAGGCCTTATCCCTTGGGAGGTTTCCCCGGAAGGTGGAAACAATAGGCCAAATGAGGAATGCCATGGTTATTCAGTCGAACCACTCCCTATGACTCATCCATGAAGTTTTTGTAATCGAAACTTTGCCTCTATTTTTAAAAAACTTTCCATAAATATATTGGCATAGGAAACTGACTGAGACAGAGTGCCAGCTGGTGTAGGGGTCAGTGTTAATCTGCCGCATCGGCGCAAGGGCATAACTGACTACCAGCGCCAAGGAAAAAATAAGGGTTTTTAGTGTTTTGTTCAGGAAATAGTCGACAGAAGGAATGCCAGACTCATGGTAAGGGATGTAATGATGGTATTTGCAAGGCATGACACTTTATTGTTATCACAGAAATGAGCCTCCAATGTGCGGGAGGGGGATCACAGGGACAGTGACAAAATGCTGTGTAACAGCTATAAACAGGGACATTCCCTCCAACCGAGGTATTAAATGAAGAAGAAACCCCTTGGTAAGGGTTCCAAGAATTTGCAAATGGAGAAAAACCATGAGAAGCACCCACTACATGGAAAGGAACAATCCATTGTTGACCAATGAAAAACTGACTCCCATCTCCCAATGTTGTGAAAGCAGGGTTCCATCTCGAAAAGACATTAGAGCCTTGACCTCCGGAAAAAGGATTGAATCCTTGATTCTTAAAGGTGAAGGGCATGGATTTGATGGAAGGGATCGAATGAGGGATATTCCCACTTCCAAAGGGGAAACCTTGAAATGAAGCTAATCCGCTAGCCATAGAAGTAATAGGCGCAGAGACAACTAAGACAACAGAAAAGGAAATAGAAGGAATTCCACTAGAGGGAATTCCAAAATAAACGAGGCTAGATTGAGAAGCATATGCTTGGGTGTTTCCACTCTAAGATGGAATAGAATCAGATCCAAGCATAGCAACACAAGAAGTGATTATCGATATGGAAATAGTTCCTCCTCCTTTGACTAAAAGAAGAGTATTAAAACTTGTAGTGCTGATAGCCGAAGCTGTGTTCCCAGTCCTGACCATCGAAAGAGAGGGATATGACAAAAAAGGACTAGCCAGTCTCTAAGACTTAGGCCCGATGTACAAAAGGATGTCAGGAAAACTAGCACGAAGAGGAGATGGAAGAGACTTAGGAGGCTAAGGAACTTCTTCAACTTCTAATTCTTCTGCTAGAAACAAGACTCTATAGATGAGTGGAGTACTCCCCACCAAGACCATGCACATAAACAACAAGCCTAGATGGAGGATCACTCTCCGATGTGTTCGAAACCACCAGGTGAAAGTCACCCACTAGATTACTCCTACGCCTTCTTGAAGAAGGCTTGACACTCATAGGAGAAATCCCACAAAGCCTCCTCAATTGACGAGGTGATCGATCAACCAATTTATGAGATTAATTTCAAACTCAAAATATATAAGAAGCTAAGAAATATAGGAGCAAAGATATCACTCTAAAAATTTATTAAGATACAGTCAATCAAACAGCCTTCAAGTATTTCCACTGTGGATGATTAGTACCAGACACCAAAATACAAGAAAGCAAAATAAGAGGACCTTCCAAAAATAGTATAGGGTAATTACGCCCTAAGCCTACTAGCGAAGGTGACATAAATAGTTATGATGAGCTCCTGACAGCAGCCTTTGCCAGTGTAAGTCCCTGAGCTTCACAAGGGCACCCTCCAGAAGTACTGATGAAAGTGATGTAATTCCTATCTCAGGTACCATGGGTATTCCCCCCCACTGTCAGCTATGTGGTCCCTAGGAGAGGCAACTAAGGGCACCAATCCCTATCGGAAGCCAGGCAGAACAAACTTAGGTCAAGATTCAACAAATAGGAGAGAGGGTATCTCTCTTTTCTTCCTTCACTCTCCATCACGCTTAACTCTCTAGAGGTAGAGCTTTCATGGTCCACTTAATAGAATTGAATTTCAGTCATTAAGAAACTTTCTATGTTTAACAATTTGAGCAGCCTAGGAGAGTTAACTCTCCACTCACCTATTCCAAGGCCCTACAACCTAGCTAGTTTGTGTATGATTAATGACAATAATAAAAAAACTTATAGATGATTTTAATTATATCGCTAGATTTTAAATTCGTTGTCACTTAAGTCAAAGGTATATGAAAGTGAAACTGATGGTGTTTATCGTTGAAAAATAAATCAATGAAAACCTACTACATGCGAATGCAATATTTTTCTTTCGATGAAAAGAGATCTCTATTTGGGTTCTACGAAACTAAATAAGCAAACAATTTTTATTTTTTTTTATCATCAGTTACTCACTCTTCACACACTTCAGAAAACTATGAAAAAAGACTAAAATGCTTTAGTGCACTTAATGCAAAACTAAAAATCATATGAAAATTCTAATATTTCTAATTTCGAAGAAGAAAAAAGAGTCTCTAGAGAATGGTTTGATCACTTTTGATAGAAAATCCATGCTAGTCTCAACAAGAACTCCTAGGTAGGGAAAATGCCAAAATGTACTTGATGTAAGAGAGAGAAACGTAGAAAAGACTCCTTTCCAAACCAAGCATAGGAACCAAAGACAAGAAACTAACAAAACTTATTCAAAACATATGAGAACCATAAAATGAAATCAAAGAACAAGCAATGGAAAATAAGAAATGTTTTTTTGGCTTTTCCACTTATAATGGAAAGAAAAATATTTCAAGAAGAAAAGCACAAAACTACTCAAGAACCGTAATCAAGAAAATGAGTCCCAAAAGGGCTTCAAAGTGCATACACTACAAGGAAAACACCCTCTAGCGGGGGTTATAAAGGAGGTTTTTAGTGTTATAAAATTGGCCAAAATTGTCAAAAAAACATTTGCTACAACATCTGTTTATGGTTACGAAGGTTTTGGCGGAGATTTTAATGGAAATTAAACACAACTAAAAAAAATGGGCGGCCAGAGGTTATTACCAATGTTTTTTTCATTGGTGCATTACTTGGGCTTTAACGCACCAGTGTGTACATGTAGAATGTGCCCCGCAGCAGTCGAAGGAGAATGCATTGGGATGTTAAGGTATAAAACTGCACTGGGCGTAGTGTTGGTGATACAACGAACATGGCCATTCTAATTGGTCTTGGGATTTGTGCGATCCCCATAGGTTGTATCAACACACCAATGTGTAGACTTATAGAAATGCACCGGTGCAGAGTATCACACAAATGTACCGAGATTTATAATTGGTATCGGTATTTGTGCCATGCCCATAGGTTGTACAAATGCACTGGTTCTTATAGACACATAAACGCCCTAGTGTGCAGTATCACACAAATGCACCAAGATTTATAAATGGTATCGGTATTCATGCGGTGCCCATAGGTTGTACAATGACACCGGTGCATATAGACACATAAACGCACTGGTTCACCCTACCGCACAAATGCACCAATATTTTTAATTGGTTTCGGTATGTGTGTGGTGCCCATATGTTGTAGAAACGCACTGGTGCACTTTAGAATACAAACGCACCGGTTTTAATTTTGTATTTTTTAGAAACATCGACCTGCGAAAGTGAAATTATTGTGATTGTTTTAAATTCATTATTCATCAAAATTTGACACATCTTATAACAATATTCATAAGAATTAAATTTTTATTAGTTCATTTGAGAATGAAAATGGAGAATGCAATAGAATAAATTAAAACACACACACACACACACACATATATATATATATATATATGAATAAGACAGTCTTTTTCATACAAAATGGGGCAACTATTGGTATCCCTTTGTCTTTCAATTGGGGCACTATGTCCATTACATTAAACAAAATGTCTGATTTCATGGACATATTTCAAAAAATACAACGTCTTGCTTTGATATCCAAACATAGTGATCATCATTCTTCGCTTGAACTGTTGTCACTGCTAGAGCTACTTCCATGACTTGGGTTATTTTCAGGAATGTTTTGTTCACGGTGTTGATTGTTTTCTTCTTCTTCACCTTCCATCTACAAACATAAAAACAAACTGAAATGAGTGTATATACATTGGTGATAATAATTAAAATTGCAATATTAAATAATATACATCAATGTAAATCAAAAATAAAAATGACGTACCACAGCAACAATTGACTCATAAACTACACACATTCTTTCAAAACCATGTACCATGCCATCTTTCAAAATTTCATCTGTTGGCGCAATTCCATACTTTGTTTCCTACAAGTTTTAAACCCCATAACAAATCATATATTTAATATAAAATATTTTTTTGTTCTATTAATTATAGATGGAGCTAAGTAAAACAATATCGGTAGATACTTACAAATTCCACAATTAATTTCTGATATGCCAACATATACTCACAACCCATATTTAACCCAATTTCAATCAATTCGTCTGATGGTTCTTCTTTGTATATTAGCACCTGTTTGAAGACATTCAATGATTGTTTTTGTAAAACTGCTTAAAAAATACAAAAATGAAATCTAGTTAAGTTGTTATAAGTAAGTAGCAATTACTCACAAAATTAGATATCAACCCTTTTCTTCCTTGTTGTCCTGTTTTATGTGTTGAATGGGTTCCATTTTCTTTTCTTTTCCGTAAAAAAATTATTGAAATTAATATTTAATGATAAATTGTTTATTTATTGTACCTAATTATCGAAAATTCAATGATTACATATTACATTTAAAGCACATTGTTGTTGAGATGGCTCCTCCTGCGATGGAATTTTGTTCATTTATTTGACCATCTACTTGTACACTTTTTTGGACATTCCTACTGGCATATTTTTGATATCAACTCCTTCATATTTTGAGATTTTCATACTCTTCCTGGAAATGTAACATAAAAATAAAATATTTAATTTTTATTTCGATATATGAAAAGTAAATATTTTATAGATAATTCTAGACAAACGCTTAAAGGAATATTACTTTTTCATTCCTTAATTTTTTTTGTTGTACGTTTTTTCTATTAAAAGTCTCACATGTGTCAATAACCAATTCTCTTGAAAATCTTCCTGTATTTTAGAAAAAAATTGGTTGTTGGAATCATTGGATTGATTTTTGTATTGTAAGTGGAAAGAACGTCTATACATTTGTTCCACTAGATCTCTCAAACTTTTGTAAAAAAATTTTCCCCTTTCGTTAACCTCCAACACCACTCCAAATGAGCTAAGGAGCAATTTATTTCTTTTTCATGTTCTATATTTTTTCTTTTCTTAGAAGAAAATTCCTTTTCTGAGTTGTTGATCCCTGTAGAACATTAAACAGATGTGAATTAATAGACTGTTTGACACATAATATCTAATAATTTTAAGTATATTATTAATTATAATTAAAAAAAGAAACTCATATTGGATCAATATTATTTTTTCATTCACCTGATTAATCATTTTGCAATTTTCCCATCAAGATTTTACGCTCTTCTAGTCCTAGATTAGAATTAATCTTATCGAGCTTCATCATTTTCTGGCTTTGCATGATACAAAGTAAAAAATACATATTATTTAAACTTACATATAGTTCAAAAATAATATTTTTTATAAAGAATTTACAAATAATTTTCCTTTTTTGCTTTTCTTGATGTGTTATCAGTATTTTTGTTACTTGATCTCTTTTCAGTCATTTCTTTATCAATATGAAACCTGTACCATATCATTCATTAATATATGTATAAATAAATTGTCAACTTTTCAAGTAAAAAATTAATCTGAAGAAACTGTTGTGGCTTTCATGATGTACGCATCGCCATCGGTGTGTGGGGTATTAAAAACGCACTGCAAAAATAGTATAACAGACCGCACGGTGCGTGGGGGTATTATAAATGCACTAAAAAAATAGTGTAATAGACCGTACGGTGTTATCCTCGTAACATGGAGCACTGGTGCCCTATTTCAGATATGGCGCACTGATTTAAAAAAATTGTTTTCAACTTTTTTATTACACAGTACTTGTGCAGTGCGTTGTATAATACAACACACCAGTACGCTAGGTTACGTAGGGTGCACCGATTAAAAAAATCCATTTTTCCCAAAAATTCACGCAATGGGCGAATGGATTGGGATCCGAATATGCAAGTCATCGCGTGGGTTGGATGTCAATCTAAAATGAAAATCCCTAATTCTGAAATCACAGAAACAGGGAGAAGAAAGGGGAAAACGAAAAAAAAGAAAGTGTTTAGGGTAAAAATGGATAAAACTACAGAAAAAGTAGAGAAACTGCAAAAAAAGTAAAAAAAATAATCAAATTTAATCATGATATGGTTTGAAATTCTATGATACAGGGTTTCAATCACCAGAGGTTTGGTTTTTTATTTTTTGAATACTTATGTTCGAATGTATTTCACTGCTCCACAGTGCTCTCATGCTCTCTTGCTCCAGGTATGTCTCCTACAAATCTCTGGCTGAAAATTTTAGAAAAGATAGTGAAATAATGAAAAGTGTTTAGTATTTAAAGAATTATTTGATGAAATTAGATTTTCGAAAATATTTTGCCACCCATTCTTCAATTTGCCATTTTTTTTTTCACTTAAAGAAAATAGAGTTGTTCTTTTTTATTTGTGTTTATTCATCAGCGGTGCATCACGTAAGAGCACCACATTGGTGCATCCTTTTGTAACGCTGGCACCGGTGCACAGTAACTAAACCACACCAGTGTGGTTATATGTACAGTAGCACCGATCTGCAGTTAAGGCACCAAAATTACTTTTAGGTGTGTACAGCAAAATTCAGTGAACTCCAACCATAGAAATTGAGAATTAGAATTTTGTTTATTCTTGAGAATTAGAATTAGAATTAGAATTGAGAATTGAGAATTGGAATTGGATAAATTCTTAATGGAAATAACTATTCTTCCAATGCATTTTGTTTATTGTAGGAGATACCCATTGATTATGTGGAGATAATTCAATGTGGGGCATGTGAAGATGCAATACTATATGGCCCAAGTCCGCAATTGTGGCATGTGAACATATGATATGCTAAGGCGTGAGTAGTTTTCACAAATGGTTGGGACAGTTTTGTTTGCGAAAATTTTATTGAAGTTGGAGATATTTTAGTTTTTAGACATGTTGGAAATGTACATTTTTCTATGAAAATATTTGGGTCATTTCTTTTCAAAACTACACCTCTTCTTCTTTCAAAAAAAGAAACATGAGCCTTTCCATAACCTGCAACAAGAAAAGGTGCCCCATGATCTGCTTGTTGACTCATGATCTGCTTGCTCATTTGTAAGTTCCTCCTGCATTTTGGTATCCAATTTCCTCTTTTCTCCATTGTGCTTCCTATATTTAAATTAAAAAAATTTATACAATCTTTTTTTTACGAGAAACTGACCTTGAGTGTTCTGGGAGTAATGACAACGAGTCCTTCATTCTGCATTTTTTAGTAGAAGAAGAACGATTTTCGACTATATGATGCAGTTACTACATGTGGAGGCCATGGTTTCCCATAGAAAATGAGTATAGGGTTGAGCAGAGGAAAGACATTGCAAAATGGGCTATTACATTAGCTTTTCCAATGGGAAACCAATTTGAAGGTGGAAATATGGTAGCTGCAGGTATCTATGCTTTTATTCCCATAGAAATGGTCACTAGATTTCCATTTATAATACAAGAATGATTTTTACTGGTTTCATCCATAGGACCATAGCTCAAACAAGTTAGAGATACCATTCAGGTTCAATTGAAAGCTGAAGATGTGATTTTATGCGACGTCAGCTTTGCCAGTAAAAGTTTATGTAAGACAACCGAAGCCCAAACAATACTCCCAACTGCTTTTAAACACATTCTAGAGCATCTTTCCCTTCATGGGACCTACCAGCCTGATCAACAACGTCAATTCATCTTTCTCTATTTTCCTTAAGGGAATGAGAATCCTTCCCTTCATGGTGTCTCTCGGCTTTATCGACTGCCTTGATTGATCTTTCTCTGCCATCAACTATACTCTCCATTTCTCCATCATGGGACCTCTTAACCCTATTTCCGGCCTCAACTGAATGCTCCCTGCGGGTCTCAACCTATAGTCCTTTTCTCCTTTTGTACTCCGTTGAGCTTTGTAGCTGTCTACATCCCTGTAAGTGTATTTTTCTGTCTTTATGTTTGAATCACTCGTTTTCTCTGCTATAAACTTCTCAGTTGAAATTCAAACTCTCATCTTTTCAAACCCTCATCTCCTTAGAAAAATTCTTGCCCATGATTTGAACCCTCCGCTACTCTAATACTGCACTTTACAAAATAACCCTATTCTGGTGTGCAGGGTTTTATAGGTGCACCGGTGCAGTTTTTAAGGTCGACATTTATGTTTTGGCGCAATGTTTTATGATGCACCGATGCAAAAGAGTTGTGAAGCACCAGTGCATCTGACTACTAAGACGCACTGGTGCGTGTTATGATGATAAGCACACTGGACTATATAATTTTTTTTATTTTTTTTGGTATGTAAGATCATAATAAAATAATGATAATTATAAAGTACATGAATTTATTTTCATTATTTTCTAAACTTTATTATGTTACAAAAATTCATGTTATTCTAGATTTATTATTTTACAATTATTTAGAAATTTAGAAATTTAAATATTTTAATAAAATCATTTCACATTAATACAATTAAAATTTTACAAATATTTTACATACAATTACAATTACAATTACGATTTTACAACTTCACATACAATTACCATTATAATTACAATTACAATTTTAATTTTACATACAATTACATTTACAATTAAAATTTTACAGTTCCAGTCATTTCACAATAATACAATTAAAATTTTACAAATATTTTACATACAATTAGACTTAGAATTAGAATTACATTTACAATTACAATTACAATTTTACAAATATTTTACATAAAATTACAATTAAAATTACAATTACAAATACAATTACAATTTTAGAATTTTACATACAATTAGAATTACAATTACAATTTTACAATTTGTCATATATACAATTACAATTAAAATTACAATTACAATCATTTCATAATAAATTAAATATTACAATTACAATTAAAATTTTACATTAAATATTTTAGATACAATTATAGTTAAAATTACAATTACAAATACAAATACAATTTTACAATTTTACATACAATTTAAATTTAAATTTCAACTACAATCATGACATAATATTTAATAAATATCATGGTCATTTAATATTAAATTAATTAATAAACATCACGATCATGATAACCATCGTACAAACATCATAAACGACTAAAAAATGCATTCAAACATCAAATTAACGTTATATATTAACATCATCACAACAAAAAAATCAAATATACATCTCATGTCAAATAAATCATCCTATCACACACACATCTATCTGCAAGCTGCACATTAAATAAACATATCTAACATGACCTAAAAAATTAATATACACATCATGATGATCACGAACATGTAAATTAAGTACAACTGCAACATGAACATAAAATACCTGGACCTTATATATATATATATATATAACTGAATAATGTTAAAATATACAACTGTAATATAATTGTCATGGATCAGCTGCTGGTAGTACAACATCCATAGAAATACTAGTGGAGGCCTGCTCAGTCAATGGTGCAGCCTCGACAGTCGATGGTCCAGCCTGCTCATGATCATGACTAGTACTAATGGATGCTACAGGTTGCTGACTGGACATGGCCGATCGTCAAGCCTCATCTCCATGATGACTGCTAGATGCTAGTGGAGCCTCATGCTCATCTGTGGGAGTGGCGCAAGGTGAACGATCATGAGATGATGAGTCACTCCTCGTAGACTGTCCATCACATGCTACGGCTCGACCACGCCTATAACATGAAATAGTCCTCCTTAGTCGCATAACAGTTGTCATAGCTCCTACGACATGCCGCATCAGGTTGTACATGTCACGTGGCATGCCTCTCCACATCTGTAATAGCCTATCATTGGCATGTATGTCTCTGCAATGACTGGGCCTAATGCCCGCCTCAATAATCAATGCACTGATTTTGTCGCCCAACTCCATCCTGTATCTAGGATCAGGTTGGCCGCGCCTAGCAAAAGGTGGTACTAGCGCACCAACAGGAGCATGTATCTCTGCACCAGCCTCCTGATGATCCTCGGCATCTAGCATGCCCTGATCTTCATCAGGATCCACACCTGGATCATGTGGTGGTGTCGGCATCTCCTCGCCATAAAAAGAGCCAATGTCTGCAAAATATATACAAGTACACAACAATCATTAGACAATTTCACTACATAATTTAATAAAAACAAGTTAAAGAACATGTTATAATAAATATAAATAAAATAATAATATCACCTTTATCATCTCGCAGCTCATCATCTGTGAAGAGGATGTTGGCACACCCTCGCCAATCCAATCCAACATAAGGACAAGGGACCATAATGAAGGGATGCAGCTCGTCAAAATTGGCTTGTAAGTCCAGTGCATCATGCAATATCCTTGCTGGAAACATAATCTCTCCCCTCTTGGGCATCATCGGCCCCCACATGTGCATTTGTGCCTCCAACATCGGCCTATGGGGCTGCCAAAAAAAAGTAGGACTCATGTTTGGAAACATCTAAAAAAAAAAAGCTCTAAAGAAAAAGGGATTTTGACCCTCCCTTGTGCATGAGCATGACATCTATCTAAGGTTGCACAGAACTACTACAAAAAAATGGCAGACCACCTGAAAATTCATCGTTGTTGCACTAAAGAATCAACATAATATAGAAGTGAGCAACTAATGTGTCGCCCGTCGCTGGTTTTGTGTGAAATGGTCGAAATGAGAAGTGAGAGGCACTGCACGTCCTCACTACCAAATGCACCAATACGTAACTGACCTCTAGCAACCTAAAACTCTCTAGGAGATAGTACTGATGCTCCAATGTATTTTTGGGAGTAAACTAACTGAATCGTTGCTACACAACCAACTGGAAACTCTGGGAATGAGGGAAAATCCACCCCTCTCCTTGATAGCCCTGTAATGAAATATATATCCTCCTCCGTGGGTGTGTACCATTGGTCAGAACCAACCTGGAACGCATGTCCTTGGGCATTCCACTTGTGGATAAGATGTCTCAAAAACACACTATGGGCCTTTAGGTAAGTAGCCTCATCATAGAACTTGAGGAGGCCTACCTGCCTTAGGATCCCCTGGGTATATGCTGTAATAGGGCGAGGGTACGCATCTCTCTCCCTTTCTCGTGCCTCCCACAGGAGAACCATGTCATACTTCTCTGCCTGTTGTTGTTGTTGTTCCTCCTCTTCCCTCTAAATCATTGACATATTAAATAGTTTTTTTTAATTAAATCAGACATGTATTTAGGAATATACATGTATAATTTTTTTTGGAAAAAAAAATAAAAAAGACCAGTCGGTGCGCCACAAAAACAGTCATGCACTGGTTCCAGTGCAGCATTTGTTTGTAGCACACTGGGGGTGGTGCCCCAGATGACATACAATGCATCATATATGGTGCACCTGAAATGTTTTAAAGCACCGTTGACTATATATGGTGTCAGAAGAGCGGTGCACTGACTAAAATATACACCCCGACGCATATAGTTGTGTCAATGAACCGACTTCCTGACAAATTACATATTCAACGGTGTGGTCTTTTACCAGGCCGCATTGTTGACCTTGTCGGAATGCCAAATTCAGTGCGCTGACAGACACCAAGGTAGATTTTTCCGTCAACGCACTGCGTTGCTATTACCATGGTCAATGGTGTGACTGGCTAAATGACCGCACCACATTTTTTTTTAATTTTTAAATAACATGGGGCGCTTTTCGATACCGCCTTGGACACGGTGCGAATACCATTAGCACCGGTTGCGGTGCAGCCTGTAAATTTTAGAGGCAACATCACTTACCAGTGCGAGCCAAACAGCTCGTGCACACCACTCGAAAAAACTATCATTTAAATGGTTAATTTTAAGGTTATTTGAAATTCTAATCTGCTAAAAAACTTAATTATGGAAAAACAAGAAAAATACATGTACATTTCGCCTTCGAGGAGGCATATTGGCTGTAGATTTTGAAAAAGAAAATTTCCCCACAATTTTGCAAAATTCAAGCTCAATATTGGTGGGCAATGCACAATAGCAGTGCGTGCAATGGGTGTAATTGGAGCACTGATGTCAGGGTGGCTTAGACAAGGATAAATTTCAGCGGTGCTTGAGAGCTCTAGAGCACTGAGAAATGTGAAAAATGCATTTTTTTGTCCATATTTTTTTTAATTTAACCCTTTTCCAATGCGCGGGGTTTTATAGGCACACTGGTGCAGTTTCTTAAGACCGTGCAGAGCAGTTTCAGTTTTGGCACGGTGTTTTATGATGGACCAATGTGGTTTCTTAACACTGCACTAGGTGGTTTCTATTTTGGCGCGGTGTTTTATGATGCACCAGGGCAGAATAGTTGTAAGGAACCAGTGTTCTACTATAATAGAACGCATCGGGCGGGTGTGTCTGAAGCACACTATGTCTGGTGTGCCAATTTTTTGTGTGATCGGTGCTTTCTCTTGTAGAGTGCATCGGTGATTCAGAGCTCTGGAGTGCTGAGAAAGGTCAAAAATGCAGTTTTTTGGCCATAATTTTTTTTTATTTAACACTGTTCCGGTGCGTGGGTTTTATAGGTGCACCCATGATGTTTCGTATGAACGCACTGGTCAGTTTCTATTTTGACACAATGTTTTATGATGCACCAACGTGATTCGTTAACACTATACTGGGTGGTTTCTGTTTTGGCGCAGTGTTTTATGATGCACCCGCAAGGAAGCGTTGTGAAGTATTGGTGCTATACAGTAATAGGACGCACATAATGGGTGTGTACAGAGTGCACAGTGTTCGGTGTGCCAATGTTTTGTGCATACCGGTGATTGAGACCTCTGGAGCATTGAAAAAAGTGAAAAATGCAATTTTTTGGTCGTAATTTTTTATTTATTTAACCCTTGTCTAGTGCGTGTGGTTTATAGGCGCACCAGTGCTATTTATTACGAACACACCAGTCTATTTCTATTTTGGCACAGTGTTTTATGATGCACCAGTGTGGTTTCTTAATACCGCACCGGGTGGTTTATGTTTTGGCACGGTGTTTTATGATGCACCGGGGTGGAAGAGTTGTGAAGCACCGATGCTCTACAGTAATATGACACATTGGGTGGGTGTGTGCAGAGCACACGGTGTTCGGTGTATTAATGTTTTTTGTGCACCAGTGCTTTCGCTTGTAGTGAGCACCAGTGTAATTGTGGATGATATGCGTAATGAGCGGAAAACATCCGCAAAACCCTTTGCCTGCCAACGTCCTCTAGTAACCTCTGCTAGAAACAGATGTATGGGGTATTTTTATAAGGGGTTGCTCAAAAACATCCGCTACATGGTATTTTCCTTGTAGTGATAAGCCAAATATGCTACTTTCGTAGGAGCACTCAAATAAGCGAGAAGAAGAAAAATACACAAGAAATTGATTCAAAATAGTAGCACACTCTTCCAGTGAACAAAAAATTCAGAAAACAAAGAAAGGTCACTTCAAGATTCTCTACAAGGCTAGCCCCAAGAATTCAATAATACCAAAGAAGTCAAAAGAGGTAAAAACCAAAAGCGAAGCAATTCATAGGGCAAATATGAGGATCACTATTCGGAATGGTCATAACAACCAAGAACTCCAGGAAGAGATCTTGGTGCTACAACCACAATTGGAATTTCACAAAATAGGAAAATTACCAAATGGCTAGGTTTTCACAAGAACAGGAGAGAAATGGACATACAACCACAAAAAACACAGTCTAGACACCTTAAAGGAACCACAACAGTGGCAAACCAGATACAGGAAAGAGTTTTAGGGCTTCAAAACTCAGATTTTCAAATTTTCCCCGGCATACACAGTTTCACATTATGCAACATGCATGTATACACAACTGTAACCAATGAAACTCGTGTATACACGGGTCCTTTTGGAAAATACAAAGGGAATACGCAACTGTGTACAGCCTAAGTTGTGTATATAAACAGAAATAAGGAAAAAATTAAAATTCAAGCCTGATCAAGAGACCAAGACTTCTGTCTAGTTGGGAAAAGACTTACTAGACTGTAAAATGTGATTAACCCGTCAGGGAATCTACAAGACAGATAAAGACAACCCAAACTAGGAATTACATGGATGTAATCCCCAATAGAGTCACCAGTTCTATTGTGGGCAATGTTAC
The DNA here is from genome assembly GCA_034641835.2 of Pinus albicaulis. Lineage (NCBI taxonomy): Eukaryota > Viridiplantae > Streptophyta > Pinopsida > Pinales > Pinaceae > Pinus > Pinus albicaulis. The sequence continues at coordinate 94,212,230 of CM076581.1, forward strand.
CCTAAGGTCCTAGGTTGATAAACCTGATAGATCAGGGGCATGTCAGCACAAGAAGGACTCAAATAACCAACTTCTATGCTTTAAACTAGCAAGTGAGGATTTCAGATCTTACCCATTTATCCTTCGTTTTTAGTAGATCCCATAGGGTTCAAACCCCCTATAACTCTTTGTGATGCAGAACCTGCAAACCAGCAAATAACAAGCACAAAAACCTGGTTGTACAACATATATGTTCTAGATGTTAGCAAAATATCATGCATAATCTCATAAAAATTAGAAGAAATAAACTATTGAAGATTATTAAACATGTATAAGAGATATATGACACATGAATATCAGGAACAAGATGGCACTTCTTTTATTGATAACATGTACAAAAAAAAATACTGGAGAAATCACCTCAAATCTCCCACGACCTTGAGCAAATTTTCCTATATATTTGTCAAGCCCTAGCCTCACAAAGCTTCTTCCATGAATAGTGCAAAAAGGATGTCACATAGAATGAGGGTGATCATCACAAGGAAACAAGGGTTTCCTAAAAATCTAGGAAGTGCAGGAGGAAGAAGGAAAATATGAGACTTGATCAGGGCTATAACAGGCTATAATATCTATAATTATCTCTCTTCCTCCTTTAGGCCATTCCCGTGAGGGGTATTTATACTTCCTCAAATTAGTTTTTTCAATTGGAGAACGTTTAGGCCACAGGCTGGGGTAGTTATGTTACAGGAAAAAACCATAAACCTTGCCTCAAAAGTATGGAAATTTTGTATTTTTTAATATTTTAAATAGCATATGTGGGTTCATTATATATGGACCCGAGTGTATACGCGGAAAAAACTGGGCAGAGTCGCGTATGGTTTTTAAAATACTGTTTTTTGAGAAATGTGACCAAGTCTAAATGGAAGGGTTTCCCAAGGCCAATGCATAAGTAATTAATTATATAATGGTGACAAATTATGCTATAACACCCCCCTTACTTTTGAAAAGTACATTGGCATAAGTCTCTCTTGTTTAATAGCAAGAGCCAAGGCATATCTTTAAGAATAAGGCAACCGGTCCTTTGTTCTAGATGGGATTCCTACACCAAACAGTGTGAGGTCTAAATGGGATTTCATATCGGGGAGATCCCTTGAATGTTGGCGGGTCCAACACCGTCAAGATTTTTGGCAATTGAAGGAGGGAAACCAATGCTTTATGGATGATAAACCCAATGACTCCAAAGTTACATATTCTGATAAAGGAAGCAATGTACAATCTACCTCCGCTTCTTGTGCTCCTAAAGTTGATGACTTGTTTAAAAAAAATCCCATGCGAACTTTTGAAATTTCATAAAATCAGATTTGGGCTATCAGTCCCATAACCCATTCAATTCGTAAAAGAATTTGGATTGATTCCTAGGGTATCCAGTCTTCCATATTCTCCAAAAAATAACAAGACTAATTCGACAAGAATAGTGGTGACCACTTTTGAATTTTAGTTATTTCCACCCTCGAAGAGTTAGCAGTTTCTTTGGAGAATGCAGAAGAACCTCCAGTTTTCAGTGGTGGAGAAGGAAACAACACGCTACTCTTAGGCGTAACCTTGAACTGGTTAGACGATGATGAAGAAGAAAAATATTTATCAGATTATAACAAAGAAGAGGAGGATGAAGACAAAGACATGGCAAACCAAGGTCTAGTTTGGATGTCTCAAGGACCACTTTCACTTTTATATGTGTTGCATAAAATTCCAAGGCAATCAGAAAATATGCTAACAAAGTATGACCCTCATAGAAGGGTTAAAGAGGATGAAAACTTGGATAATTTCTACCTCCATCTTCAAACAATTAGGGTACGTTATGATGATGTTACATGTAGACTTTTTCCATGTACCTTGGACAGTAAAGAAGTTGTGTGGCACCACGGTCTTCCCTCGAAATCCATCCAGAATTGGAAGGGCTTTAAGAAAATGTTTCTTGAGAATTTTGTTAATTACAATACCCCTGTCATGTAATTGAACGAGTTAGGTGGCCTTAAAATGGAGCCAAAATAAAATTTGAAGATTTCAATCAAAGGTTCAATCATGCTTTGAAAATATTTCTGAGAGACATGAAACATCATGACTCCATCACAAAGGACTACTACACTTATGCCTTGCCATCAACCATTGCACAGTTTGTAAAACAGAATGTGAAGCCATCACTTTTAGAAAACTTTGAAGAATCATTGTGGTTGAAAAATACTTGCACGCAATTGGAATCATTGTAGATGATGAACTAACGAAGGACTCCAAAGATATGAGTAAAAAGTCTCACTCCTCAGTAAACAAGGCCAAAGAAAATTAATCGTCTGATATTGATAACTTGACCTGTATGATTAGGAACCTATCAACTAAGTTAGCATAATTTAAACAAAGGTCAAGTGATACCATTGTTAGTAGCAAGCATCTACGATTCAACTTGTTTAAAATAACTGTAAACTTAGGTAGCAATATTAATCAACCTGCCAAATCTATGCAGAGTGAAAATGTAGCATTGAGCCTTGAAAAATTGGCAATGACTAAATACTATTCATATCATCAATATTATCATTCTGAAAAAACATGCCCACAATGGAATCATTACATGAGCTCTATTTCTAGACACTTCTGTGATACAATACTTGTTGATGAGCAGACAAAGGCAGACAAAGAAAAGGAACAAGTTGCTACACACGATGAGAACTGGGGTGTTGGGTACGTAGTAAAATTGTTCAATTTAGTATTTACATCCCAAAATAAAACATTCGAGAAACAACCTCCAAGTGACCCCTCGAATCAACCAAAGTCAAATCGGTATAATTTAAGGAGCCAAGGGCTACCCACTACAACGTAGTTGACAAAGAAGAAGTTCAAGGAATCCTTGTTAAGGAAAATTATTCTACCAGTCAACTCAACACAAAACACACAAAGAAAGTCCAAGAAATCTACCTCACCAAAAATTACTTCCGCAAATGATAAATATAAGATCATTGCTCCGGAAGTTTTAAATAAGGTTTCTCCCCCAGATACTCTTGCTTCAATCCCTATTCTAGACTACAATATAGTAGAATACATGAAGAAGGTTTGGGAGAACATTTCATTGTTCAAACTCAAATACCACGATTTAGTAGGATATTCTTTTACGAGCACTTGTACTTGTCCTTCACAGCTAATCTTTCTTATTGAGAAAATCGATCAAGTGTTTCTTCCGATTTGCTCCAATCAATGCTTCAATCTTTAACATTGGAAGTAAACACACTCTACCCTCCTTTCCTATTAACCCTTGAAATCTTCAATTTTAATGTATAAAATTTCTTGGTTCATTATTGTTCATCAGTAAACATAATGCCATTATCCATAGAAAATAAAATCAATGAAACATGGAACAAAACTGACGCACAGATCATTTAGCTAGACATAACTCTTGTCCAGGAAATCGATGAACTCAGAGATGTGATCATTCGCTTATCATCCGATAAATGAGTTCACAAGTGCATAAACATAGTAGTTTTGGAAATACCAGAAGAATATGGTCTATTTCTAAGTAGATATTTTGCAGGCAAGTTGCAAGGATACTTTACTTTATACTAGTCCCATTTATGGCTTCCGTATAAGGGTAGAAAAAACTAGATTCAAGCATAATCAGAAAGGTAAATGAAACATAATTTCACTCCCTTGAACAGAAAAAATGATCCCTTCAATTCTGTAGAACTCATGTTCTAAAATTGCTTCCTAAAGTCACAACTAGGGTGCCATCTTCCATAGCCATCCCCAGTCCCACCAGAAACACAGTTTGAGCTCCTTCCTACTCCAACTGGTGCAAATGACCTGTATACAGTTAGTAGTAGCCATAGTAATACTTGTCAAAATGTATTTCAAAACCCTTGTACATCTAATTTGTGCACTTTCTGCTTTGATGTTTCAGAAACGCAGGAGAGCATGGAAGTTGGTTGCGTTCTGGTAGACCTGCCGCAAAGGAAACACCTGATCTTAGGTCGCCTAGAATTTGAGTGCACAAACCATGCCACTAAGTATGAAACAATAGTTTCGAGCCTACAAAGAGCCATCCACCCCAACGACTCATCCTTAAAAGAACTAGATTAAAAAATAATGGCACGACACGTACGTGATAAAATTTATTGTGTTTCGCCCTGTTTAAAGGTCTAACAACGGAAGGTATCGAATTTAATTTCACATTGCCAATTTTTAATTATTTTTCATATTCCGAGAATCCAAAATGCAGCTATGGATACATTAGCCAATATTGATGTTAGGTTGTCACCGTCGAAGGATGGCTTTTATATTGAATTTTTTTATAAACCATCTCTCCTCTACAATATATCTTATCCACAAGTGTGTGTTGACCAATAGATATTGAGTTTCATGGAAAGTGTTGACACACTCAAGGACGCAACAATCAACAAGGATGAGCATAAAGAATAAGTACAAGACACAGCCAACAAGAGTAAAGAAGACCCCATCCCCAAGGGTGTCACGTCTTTTGAAGAGCTATATGACCTCCATAATCCCTTCCGAGGACTTTCCAATGCAAAAATAACAGTTCAATGTTGTCACCTAAATGAATCAATTTGGGAATTGTAAAAGGCTTGAAGGGTGTGAATCTTGATACATGTTGTATACCATAAGAGTGGCTAGATTTTACCCACTTATTCAGGGAGTACCAATATGCACCTGAATGTATGTGTGAAGAGATGAAATTTTACAACACCCAAATATTATAGCATGTCACACCAATGAGGGAAGGGGCTAAACCATTCAAGCATAAGATGATAAAATTACATCCCACGCTTGAACTCCTTATCCATAAAAAGCTAATAAAATTGTTGAATGTCTGAATCATTTATCAGGTGCAACACTCAACTTGGGTCCTAGTCAGATAGAGGTCTGCAGAAGTTCATTTCTGTATTGATTTCCAAAATGTGAATCACAACTCAGGTAAAAAAACTACCTTGTTCCGTCCATGGAACTAGTTTTGAAAATAGTATTGGGTTCTGAGATATTTTCTTTATTGTTTGGGTGTTCAGTGTAAAACCAGGTTCCGGTCCTAGATCTTGGTGCACTAAAACTTTCCCTCCTCATTATTAGTACAAACTCTTTTGTATGCAGAGTTGAGCATGGAACCATCCCCTCTTGTTTTTCCATGCAACAGAAAAGGGAACTCAGTCTAAAATGTATATCTTATCGGTGCAAGAATTTCTTTTTTAGGTAATATCATAACGGGGAATTTTTTAGATCCTTGGACATATAATTCTAAGAAGGTGTCCTGCAATGCCCATGAAAAACTAGCCGGAAGTCATTTTGCAGAAAAGACACATGCCAATTCCCACAAAAATAGAGTCTGTGAAAGGTGTGTTAATAGGACGAAGAATTCACCCACCCCACTACAACCTATCACAATGGAAGATTCATTCCAAAAATCAGGATTATATATTAATGGTCAAATTTTCCCACATTCGTCAAAGCAACATCACTACTTTGTCACCACCACAGATTTATTTTCACAATGGACAAAAGGAGTTCCAATTAAACATGTGAACCATCGGAAATTATCATTGATCTACAAAAAACATCATTTCCAATGCTGACGTTCCTACATCACTTGTTTTCAACAAAGCAATATATTTCTCATTGCTAGAGCTTTATGGTTTTGCATTAGAAAATGGAATAATATCAAAGCACTCCTCTTACTGCTACTCTCAGAGGGATGGTGTCACCAAGAAATTGATCCCCATCATCAAGTAAAACTTACTCTCTAAGCAAAGGAAATGGAACCATGCTTTGATAAATGCCTTATGCAATAATCGAGTCACGCCTAAGCCTTTGTTAAATGCCTCCCCTTACTTCCTGGTATATAGAAAGAATCCATCCTCCCTTCCGACATCTACTTTCCTGCTCTTTAATTTTCCCAAGAAACCCTCGGCAAGCCATGTTTGTTAGTAATACATAGGATGGACAACCTTCATAAGATGAAGGAAGAAAGACTGAAAGTCAAAGGAAAATTCTCACTTTATCAAAACCGTATCAAGAAGTTGTTTGGAAATAAGTCTTTAGCGAAGGGAAAATTTAGTGTCAGTGACTTAGCCTTGAAATGGGGTAAGTCCTATGAAGACAAATACAAACACACTAAGTTTCAATCCCTTCCAATTGGACCATTCGTTGTGCATGGGAAGCTTGGCCAACGCACCTATTGAGCCTCAATACTGTCTCTATTTTTTACATCTTTATCACCAACTTTCCTTCCTTTTTGACATAATCAATAAGCTCAATTAGTGTTCATTGACACATTTTCAATTTGATAAGGAATGTGAATCATATCTCTTTTATATTTTAATGTTTCTTATTATTTGAATGAATTTTGTATTTAGCTACAAAATTAATGCAATTTTATAGATAATCTCCATTTCTGCAGCTACTGACATTGTTTGACAGGTTCTCAAGATAGAGGAGAGGAGAGAAGCATATGGGTAGTTTGGGAATGATCCACACATTGGATTTTTATTACTCACCTATCCAAAATTGAGAGAAATAACACCTAAAATCATGGCCAAAGGATTAGTCAAACAGAGGGCCAAGACCAGTAGACGAGAAGTTGGAAGCTTCATGATTTTCTCTCCATGTAGAAAATCATGAAAGTTGTGAAGACCAAAATCCTATTTAGAATTCTACTCCTAAGTTTCATTAATATTTTGAGGCGAGATCATCTCAAACAATTCAACTTAACTTGTTATATATACCAGGATTTTTTGAACTAGAGATAAGCTTAATTTCTGTAATATTGTCACACATTAGAACTTTTTTTTTATTAATGCATGGATAAGGTGTGTTCAAGAACATTGATGTGCAATTAGTCACAAGTGATTCTTCAAGCCATTCTGTTGCAGTCAGCCCCTACACAAAATAAGTTTCGTAGCTTAAATTTATGTTGTTTCCTAGTTTAATTCTTTCATTACCGCACATGTTAATTGTTGTGTTTTTCATAAGTTAAATATTGTGTCTTTCACATAGTTGAATGCTACAATTAATTTTGTTTCCTGAATTATCTTAATGTCATGCTTTTGTTCACATATGGAATGAAACAAATTTTTGCATTCGCTCACACAATAAACAGATATTTTAGATAATGAAAAGGATGTTAGCTTTACACAGTAGGTATAATTCTTTGTTTTATTTCCTTATTTCAATTAGCCTTTTGATTTACTCGGCATAGTCATTTAGATTGAATATTGTTAGGTTTAATATTTACGTTTCATAAAACTTAGAATAAAATGCTTTGTTTTCTTAGTGAATAGAATTAGAGTTAATTCAATACTATGTTTTTATAAGATTTTCTTTAGACAGATGTTCCCATTTGGTAGATAGTGTGAAGTTTTTGATACATATTTTGATAAGACTTAGACATAGTTTGGATTGATACTTTGTTCAGATTTAGAGGTGATTTAAGTAGATATTTTCATTCTTTAATTAAATAAATTTAAAATTAGTTTAGATAGATGTTTTAGAGATAATTGTTGGCATAGAATAGTCAAACATAGTTCTAATTGATCACTTAAGTTGATTTATTTTTATGCAAAATAGATTTGTTTTAGATCAGTTGTCTTTCTTAAATTTAGATTTCATTTTCTTCCTTCTTATAACTTTCATCTTTTGGTTATTAGAATTTTTTCTTTAGAGTAATTTATAGATAAATTTCCTTCTTAGATTATTATTAAACATTTCCTTTTCTTCCTTCTTAACTTTATTCTTCAAGCATTAAAATTCTTCTAGATTCAGTTACTTTTTTTCTTTTAAATTTATATAAAATATCTAAAAATACAAAACGATTGAAGTTTCTTTTCTAGTTCTTTTGAAATGAGTTGTTCATCTTTTCCGAAAGTAGAATTCTCATCATAGGCTTTGATAATTAAGTTTAGATTTCATTTCTTAGATTAGTTCTTAGTTTTCCCATTTCATTCAAACATTTAAGATAAAACACAAAATCAACTAAAAAAAACATATAAAATCTATAAAAAGAATTAAGAAAGATAAGCTTCTAGCATATATAGTGCACCTGCACTTCACAAGATTACTAACTCTGGTCGGTAATTTATGATAGAAATTTAAGAGATTAAACTGAATAAATATTTTGGCTCTGTTGCCGGCGAAGTGTAATTAGGAGCCTTATCTCTTAAATCTAAAAAAAAATGGCATGCGTAGAGAAAGAGATTCTAGGGGTAGACTTGTAGCTAGAGGTAGAATTTTGATTCCAACAACACCACTCACCGCACCAAGACGTCGTAGTGCCACACCACCATCTCAAACTCATATTCCATTCTTAAAACATAGACTTCCTGAAGTCTTAAGACCAGAAATTCAACCTAGAGACTCCCCAACTTCATCAACTGAAGCAGTCCTAGAAGAAGAAGATCCTAGATATCCAATAGAAGGAGTAATATTTTTAACCTCTACAACATAACAAATCTTAGCTCAAGAGCTAGAAATCGCTAGTGAAGAGGAGGAAGAAATATTTTTCAATATACCATTTATAGAAGAACCAGAAGAGGAACAAATAACTCCAAGAATAGAACCCTATATTAGTTCTGAGGAATCTACAATGGTTGGAGAAGGAGAAGGAGAAGGATAAGTACACAATTTGAATGGAGAAGCCTTCAGAATAGGAGGAGGTAGAGGAGGTGGAGGAAATAGAGGAGGATGAGATGGAGGAAGAGGTAGAGGAAGTGGAAGAGGTGAAGAGAATAGAGATGAAAATAGAGAAGACCCTGTTGGATTTCCTATATTTGATGAAGATACAACTACCACAATGAAGAATATCTCATCTTCCATTTTTCCCAATTTTCATGGATAAAGGAATGAAGATCCTGAAACATTTTTATTTGAATTTGAGGTTTTATGTAGATCATATGACTAATTACAATATGATCAAAAATTGGAATTATTTCCTGCACCACTTAAAGGTGCAACATTTAAATGGTTCATGGGCTTAATAACACATTCTATTAGTACATGGGAGGAGATGAAGAGTGCATTCTTGTAAAAATATCAGGATTGCTACATACCTCATAGTCGGAAAGATGAAGTTTTTATAATTATGCAAAGAGAGGATGAAAACTTAAAGGACCTACTTGAGAGATTCAGTTACAACTTAAAAAGAGCTAAAATGGAAAACTTGGATCAAGATACTTTAAAAGCTCTCTTGTTGAAATCCATTGGAGATGAATGGATGGATATTATTAATATGATGGGAAAATGAGACATTTATAGATTTCCATTACCTAATATATATGTATTATGCATACATATTTCAAATTAAAACTAGAGAGAGCAGGCATTGGACAATATAAACACACAAAACAAAAAATATCTTTATTACTCTATATCCAATCAAAGAAATACATCACAATATTTATAGTGCTGCTAAGATCCAACTAATTCTAACCTTAGAGAGAGAGGTTGAGAGAATCTCTCAACATCCTCCAACAAACCAAACCAATCCCTAAACTTTAGTATGCATCATAAATGAGGAATTATCTCAAACACCCTCCCTTAATGCCTACATTACAGAAACCTCAAAATACTAAAATCACAATTACAAAATTGTATTTGTCTTTGTCTGATCTTGTCTTCATCAAAAAATCTACCCACTCTGCAGTTTTCTGGACTTCACTCTTTCTTTCTCCACATCTTCGAGCTTACCTTTCAACTCATTTAAAGTACACCAGCTTCTGACCAACAATGCTGAATTTGTAAGATTAAAAAATCTTGACACCCCCGAAGAAGATTCTCGACACTGAACTATTCTATTGAAATATTTCCATTTGTGAAATAACCCCGAAGAATAAATTTCAACAGTCTATAGGAAAATATTCTAGGTACATAATATGATCAGCAATCAATCCTACAAAGTGACCTTTACACACAAGGATCTCATTGTATAACCTATAACCGATGCTCTTGAAGCCCGAAGCACAACAAGATCCATCAGCATATAACAAATTCACACAATAAAATTAGCCAATTTTTCTCTCGGCACTGAAGAACATCGAGAACGACTAATTTAAATGATGCTAAATTGTTCAATAATTGGTTCTGCACTACACATCCCACAACAAAAAAATTCATAATTCTACACACTCCACCAACACAATTCTTCTCCCATGAATAATTCTCCCCCATTGTTCCCAATCAAATTTTATGCTCTGTTGATAGCAATTTCGACCCGCCACTATCCCTCAATTCAGTGTTTTCTTCATCATTATTAAATATTACACGATATTTATAATAAATAACTTCAAAATTTAAAACCCCTTTGAATCCAAGCCTTTCAACTTCATTATTGACTCCTACTATGACCACTTAAATAGCCATCATCATTTAGGTCATAGTTTGAAAATTTTGATATTGACCTAGAATTATTCACCGAACAGTCCGGCGGACTTAGATTCGACTTTTCTTCGTCCGAATGTATGTGATTGCTAGCAGATTTACAGTGGCAAGTAGGATTGATTTACTCACTTTGAAATTATAAAATCGACAAGGTGACATTATGTTAAAATATTGATATTTACCGAGAATTCTTCGGCTTGTGCGAAAGACAAGTGGAGTTCACGCACTCCTCTAAACTCAGAATAGTTCATGCACGTTGTTCAAACATTGACGAAATTGTTGGCCTTCATGTATTTATCACTCGATTTCTAAGTGAGATGGCGTTAAGAGAATTCCAGAGACCATACAGTCAATTCTCCCTTCCACGGCAGTGAATGATGTTCCCAAGTTTCAACAAGACCTGTTCATTGTAAAAAACAAAACGCTCTTCCAGGAATTGTTCACCTACGTATCTGTAAAAATTAGTTAGTCTAGATCTCGATGAAACTCAGCTAACCCACAAGCACTAATTACCGAAAGAGTTCAACTCCTACGTAGTATACATGAAGCAATTACTGTCTCACAACACATATCAAATAATGGATCTCGGCTCTTCTCCACGGATAACGATCTTCACATCACTGCACTTATAAAACTAGAAATAGAAAAAAAAAAAAATCTTCCTGGCTTTCCTGCGAGGGAATTAAGCCAACACCGACTCTGATACCAAATTAAAAATAGAGAGAGCAGGCATTGGAAAATATAAACACACAAAACAAAAAATATCTTTATTACTCTATATCCAATCTAACGAATACATCACAATATTTATAGTGCTGCTGAGATCCAACTAATTCTAATCTTAGAGAGAGAGGTTGAGAGAATCTCTCAACATCCTCCAACAAACTAAACCAAACCCTAAACTTTAGTATGCATCGTAAATGAGGAATTATCTCAAACAAAGGAAAATCAAGAATTGGAAGAAATACAAGAGATCATGTTCTCTCTAGAGTGAATAAATCTACAACTAGGATAGTAATTAGGGCAGAAATAGGGAATTTTCTTGATGAATTCAAAACGGATATTTTAGGGAGTCTTAATGAACAAATAGACACCTTAAAATTACAAAACAAGCAATGATCTAAAAGTGATGCCTTAACTATCTTTTGTCCTAAATGTAGAAAGAAACATTCCCTAAGAGAATATCCTCTTGATTTGAAAATCATAGAGACTTGTGTCATATGTACATAAAATCATGAAATAAAGAAATTTCCTTCTATACAAGGTCTTTCCAAGAAGAAATAGCCCCACATCTAGTAGATCCTCTTTGTTTCATCTCGATAAGACCATGGCAAGGGAAAAAAAATCAAGGTTTTAACACTCAGATGTATACTCAGCCCCCACAGAATAATTGGAATTCATTAATGCCATGGAAACAACCTTGGTCTCAACCTCAGCCTTGGGTACAAGGGATGAAAAATCCTTATGGAATATATTTTCAACATCACCAATATCCACAATCTTACCCGAACTATCCTCCACAATACTTTCCTCAACCCAGTCAACAACCTCAATTTCCAAATCATAATCCAAAATTTTCATTACCATTTCCACAACGACCAAACCAACTACTTGCTCAACCACTCCCAAACCGAAATAAGAAAAATGCACAACCTATTTATAAGATGGAGGGACAAAATTTCCAAACTTATATGAGAATTCCATTATATCTTAATAATGTTCAACTTAGATCTGGTAGGATATTAGAAAAGAAACAACCCTCTATTTTTATTCAGGAAAACAAATACCACTTTGATGAGGAAATATCTCTTCATCAAAATGAAAATCTTCAAAACATAAATAATCATTCTAGAGAAGGGACATCTCTTCATCGGAATCAAAATTTTCAAAATAAAACACAAGAAGATCCAATAAACTCAACTCCTACCATAGAGAAACCTTTAGTATCTATATCTAAACCTCATTTTCCTGAAAGATTACAAATTGATAGAGGGGTAGAAAACCAAATTTTGTTGCCTAACTATGATATATTAGATGAATTGAAGAATGTTTGTATCAAAATCCCTTTCTTACAAGCCATTAAGAAAATTACAATCCTTGCAAAAAAAATAAGAGAGTTGAGTATAAAGAAATCACGAAGAAAAACAAAAGAAGTGAAAAGAATACAGTTAGTGGGAAAGATTACAAATATAAGGATGGGAAAAGAAACCATACAAAAATATTTGGATCGAGGATGTCCCATTGTAAAAACAAACATCAATAGTATTGAGATTCCAAATACATTGATTGAATTAGGAGTTGTTATAAACATCATGGGTAAACAAACCATGGAACAGCTAAAGCTTCCAAATCTTTAATATACACCTACATTACTATAATTAGTAGACGGATCAGTAATCAAGCCTAATGGTATATTAAAACAAATTTATGTATCCTTATACTCTTGGGAATATTCAGTTGACTTTATGATCTTGACTCCCAAGAACAACTTAGGAGGACATCCATTGATATTAGGAATACCTTGGTTAGCTACATCTGATGCTTTCATCAGTTTTATATTTGGTGATATGTTTATTTATGATGGAAATTCAACAATGAAATTCATTCTATATCCTCTAGAAAAATCAATGATAGAAGTACAAGATGAATAATGGATGGGTGATGACAATTTTATACAACCTATTTTTACTATCTCACACATTAGTGAAGAGAATCAAATTATAAATTCAATAGAAAGTTATGAATCATCTTCACAATGTGAGAATAGTAAGAATTTTCAAGAACAGTGTAATATTGAATACTTATCACTGAGACAAATGTTCTTGTATTCTATGGAAGAATTCAGTAATTATTCAACTGAAATATTTCCAGGTAAAAATTTAAACATAAACAAAAACCTAGAATAATTTAAAAAAAGAAGAGTTAATCACAACATTACAAAAGAATTCTTCTGCATATGCATGGGATTACACTGACATGAAAGAAATTAATCCTAATAATTGCATACATCATATCTATATTGAAAAAAATTCTATGCCAATCATACAACCTCAAAGAAAAATGAATCCAAATCTTAAGGAAATTGTAAAGGAAGAATTACATAAACTACTAAATGTAAAATTTATTTATCCAATATCAGATAATCAGTGTGTTTCACCTTTAGTTAGTTTCCCAGAAAATAATGGAAAATGGATGGTGTGTATTGATTATAGGGAGTGATTAAAGATACTTTAAAATATAATTTCACATTACCTTTCATAGATCAAGTTTTGGATACATTAACAGGGAAGAAATATTTTTCATTCTTGGACGGTTCCAGTGGATATAATCAAATGCAAGTAGCACCCAAAGACCAAGACAAAAACCACATTTACCTATCCATGGGGAACTTATGCTTACCGAGTACTTCTTTTTGGATTATGCAATGCACCTGCAACATTCCAAAGAGATGTATTAGGAATTTTCTCTAATTCAATACATGATTGTGTGGAAGTGTATATGGATGAATTTACAGTCTATGAAAAATATTTTGAGGAGGCTCTTGAAAATTTGGAAAAATTTCTCAGAAGATGCAAAGAAGAAAACCTCTCATTAAGTCATGAAAAATGCTTAATGATGTTTACGAAAGGAATTGTTTTAGGACACCATATTTCAGGGGATGTAATTAAGGTGGACTCATCTAAAGCAGAAGATATTTCCAAATTAGCAATCCCAAATTGTCAAAAATATGTTAGGGTTTTTCTTGGTTTTATAGGGTACTATAGAATACTTATAGAAAATTTCATAAAAATTGCATCTCCAATTTTCAAATTGCTCACTAAAGATTGTGAATTTAGCTGGAATCCTGAGTGCCAAATGAGATTTGAAACTTATAAAGAAAATATATATGAAGCACCCATTTTAAGAGGACAAAACTGGAAATTACATTTTCATATCTCAATTGATGCTTCAGATACAACTTTGGGAGTTGTATTAGGAAAAAAATATTTTACCCCTTATGCCATCTACTATACAAGTAAGAATTTGACTCCTGCTGAGTTAAATTATACCATTACTGAAAAGAGTTTATAGTTGTTGTCAATGCTATTAACAACTTTAGAGATTAAATCACTGGCTATGAAACCTTCATTCACACATATCCTTCTGCAATTAGATATATAATGAATAAATCTATCACTAATAGCATAATCATGAGATGGTTTCTACTCTTGCAAGAATTCAATATCACCATTTTAGATCGACCTGGAAAAAAAAACAGTTGCTGACTTTTTATATAGAATTCAAAATGATAATAATGATACACTAGTAGAGGATATTTTTCTTGATGAATATATTTTTTCAATATCTACTCAATCTCCATGGTTTGCAAACATTGCCAATTATTTGGCCTCAGGAAAAATACCATCATATTTGTTTCCTAGATAAAAGAGAAGGATAATTCAAACAAGTGCATCATATTCATGGGTAAATGATGAATTATACAAGCAAGTCTAGATCTCATCATTAGAATATCTGTTCGAGAAGATGAAATACCTGAAAAAATGAAGGCATGCCATCATGAGCCATGTGGAGGACACTTTGCAGAAAAAATGACTTCTTATAACATTCTTCTTTTAGGATATTATTGGACTTCCCTTTTCAAGGATGCCAAGGAGTATGTTAAAAGGTGTGACAATTTTCAGATAATGGGGAAACCTATTACTATATATGAAATGGCTTTATAACCACAGGTACTCATAGAACCCTTTGAAAAATGGGCTCTAGATTTTGTTGGGCCAATAAATCCACCATCTAGACAAAAGAGGTATATTCTTGTATGCACTGATTATGTCACTAAATGGGTAGAAGTTAAAGCACTTTATTTTGCTAATGAAAATGTCGTAGTTTCATTTCTTTTTGAGGATATTTTTACTCATTTTGGTGTCCCAAGGGAAATTGTGACATTTCAGGGAAATCAATTTACATCCAGAATGGTGCAAAAGATCATGGAAGAATATAAAATCAAGCACAAGAATTCTAATCCATACCATCCACATGAAAATGGACAAGTGGAGTCCACTAATAAAGTGATTGAAGAAATCCTTAGAAAGATTTTACATCTACAAAGAAAGGATTGGGCAGAAAGGTTTCGTGAGGATTTATGGGCCTATCGGACTACATGGAGGAATACAACATGACATAATCCCTATGAAATTTTTTATGGGGAGTAATTCTTATTTCCAATAGAGTTCCAAATCAGAACCTTTAAAACAACTGTCAGATTAGGATTTGATTTATCAGAAGCTAAAAAAAATTGAATGGAGAAAATCAATGAGCTTGATGAAATAAGGCAAGATGGAGTTCAAAATACCAGCCAAGTTCAACAATAGAGATCCATATGGCATGATAAATACATAAAAGAGAGAAAATTTTAGGCAGGACATTGGGTACTTTTATTTGACTCAAAGTTCAAAGACTTCCAAGGGAAATTTCAAAATTTTTGGCTTGCACCTTATGAGATTGAAAGAGTCTTTGATAATGGAGAAGTTAGGATAAGGACTATCGATGAAGAAAAGGTTCCTCTTATTGTCAATGGAAATTGACTAAAGGTCTATCATAAGCCACTGACAAAAGAGGAATTTGTCAACAAATTTCAAGACAATGTGGATATGAACTTGGAAAATAAGAACCTTTCTTCTTCCCCAACTCAGTATTATTTTTGTTTTTCACATCTAAAATAATAATAATAATAATAAATAATATATATATTATTCAAAAAAACTAAAATAAAATAAAAATAAAATAAATAAATAAATTTGTATAAGTATGAAAACCAATCACTGATTGACATCCTTATATAGAAAATACAAGGTGAAAATTAGAGTTTAGTTATGAAATATTCTATTTTCTTTACTCCCATTCTAAAAATTCCAAATTCTTTGCATTTCCCTTTCTTTTTCAGAAAAATAAAGATCATCTACATAATTGTTGCATTTCTGCAACTATCATGAAATTCTGTAGCTCTTATACATCCCTACAGCACAAAAGAACATGAATTTTTTATAGAAGTAGCTGAAGACAAGTTTGAAGATCATACTGAAGAGTGTACTGAAGAACACCCGAAGAATCAAGAAAAAGAAGAAAAAATAAATGTTAGCTATATATAAGGCATGATACAAAATGATCGTATATTAGATGATCGTATACTTCCAACTCAAAATGTTATCATTAAAATTGATCGAAGTGTAAATCTCATGATTTTCCACCAAACCCCCATCATAATCTCCTCAACGATCAAATATGATCTCATCCATTAATAATTCAATAATCATGTCTCATGCCATAAAATCACTTATGCTGAAACCTCGCTCACGTTCTTAAACCCTCGCTTATTCACTTGTTTACGTGCACATCTCCACTGTTTCATGACATAAATCCTCCACATTTTTTAGTTCAAATTAAAACCATGAATTCATCCATTCAGGAAGAGATAGTATTGAAGGTAAAAATACTAAAAAATATAGGGGTTTGATTGTAGGAAAAGAGCCCTTACTAAATAATTTCATAAATGGATATCCGCAGCTAAAGGACATACTACAAAAGGCACAGTGGCTTAACTTCATAGAGAAATTTGATGGGTTTCACAAGGAAGTCACGAAATATTTTGCAAGAGCCTTCGATCGAGTAGAGGGTGAAATTGGTGCCATCAAATTTGCAGTCATAGAATCCTTGGTGGTAGAGGCAATCAGAATTCCAAAGATGGGTGAAAGATGGTTCAAAAACAAAGAAATCAATGGAGAATAATGGAAATTCTTCTTAAAAAACATAGGTATGGACAAAAGTATTTTCAAGAAGGTAATTCTTAGCACAAACCTTAAGGGAAAATGAAGAAACATGCTTTTGATAATTCAGAAATTTATTACATGTGAAGGTAGGTTTGGTTGTATGTTCTTCTATTATGCTAGTTACTGATGAATTTTCTAGAACATAAAGAGATAAACCTTCCATATTTTTTTATGAATAATCTAAGGAAGATGGAAGGGATGGTTTAGAAGATGACTCAGTTTATAGATAACACAATGCATCATCATGCATTGATAAAAATCCTCATTGAATTTCATTTAAATATCCTAGGAGATACTTGGGAAGATTTATCAACCAAAAATCATTTTCAAGAAAAAGAAGAAAAGAAGCGTAGTGATAACAAAGGAAAAAGAGGTAGAAAGAGAAAAGCTCAGAACCTTGTTGAGCATGAAAAACCACCTCAAACACAATCAGAAGATGAAACTCCTATTGTACAGTTGTTTGGAAAGGCTAAGGAAAAAATCAATAAAAAGAGAAGGAGCAACATGAAAGAAAATGAAAAGTCATACACATAGAAAAATCAGAAACTCAAAATATAAACATCCAATAAGATGAAGATACAGAATTTGCAAAGTAGCCAAAAATGCACTCCCAAAAGTTACAAAATATATTGATCTAGAAGAAAATATTTAGGTGCCATCACCTATTACTTCTTCTCCCATACATGATCCAAGTAGAAGAACTCCATATATTAACCCTATCCAGCAAGAAATCTATGATTACATTGAAGCTTTAGAAAGAAGAAATGCAGAAAAGACATCAAATATTGATGAACAACCTTCTAGTCCACAAGAACCTCTAGTGAATACTTTAAAGCAAGAATTTTTTGAGCTAGAGATACTAAATAGGCACATAAAGCAGGAAAATGAAGCTTTGAATATGTGGAACAAAATTGATAAGACCATTAATGACAATACTCTTCTACATCTGGGGTTATGGTTCAAAAAGAACAAGAAATTGAAAAAGAGGAATAGATACCTGAACAAACAGATCATAAATTTGAAGTACAAACTTCTAATGAATAAACCAAGGGTAGTAGTGACTTGAAACAAAGGAAAGAAGATGAATTTGGATGTCCTAGCGGAATTGTCAAAGCATATTCAATAATTAGGTGAAGACTCACAATTTTGAAATTGCATGAGGATATCCAATGGTGTCTTAGTGGGGGTATGTTAAGCCTCAAGACTGTCTCTATTTTTGATATCTATCTCACCACTTTTCCTTCCATAAGCTCAATCAGTGCTCATTTATAAATTTTCAGTATGAGAAGCGATATGAATGATCTCTCTTTTATATTTTAATGTTTCTTATTATTTGAATGAATTTTACATTTAGCTACAAAATTCATGCAATTTTGTAGCTAATCTCCATTTCTACAACGACCAAAATTGTTTCTCTGGTTTCGAAGATAAAGGAGAGGAGAGAAGCATATGAGTAGTTTGGGAATGATCCACACATGGATTTTTCCTACTCACCTGTCAAAAATTGAGATAAATAAAATCTAATATCACGGTGAAAGGATTAGTCAAACATAGGGTCGAGACGAGCAGACGAGAAGTTGGAAGCTTCATGATTTTCTATCCACATAGCAAATCATGAAAGATGTGAAGACCGCACTTATATTTATAATTATACTCCTATTTTTCATTAATATTTTTAGGCGCAATCATCTCAAAAACTTGAACTTAACTTGTTATAAATATCAGGTTGTTTTGAACCCGAGATAAGATTAATTTTTGTAATATTTGTTAGCCCCTTATGAATTCCTTGACAAGCAAGAAAGGGGCTAGATTGTTTCATAAGCCTTCAAGGAATGCATTTCCCTTGAAAACACATCATCCTTGAAGTCTCGTTAATTTCCCTGCCTTGGACTGTTTCCCTCTGCTCATTTGTTCTCAATGAACCTTGCTGAATGACTAAATTTTGCTCAAAAGGGCCTTATTTCACCCATTGTGTCTCTACATATTCGCCCCCATTTTATCCTTTTTTCCTTTTCACCAACTCCCCTTTGTTCCCCCTAAATTCCACCCTACCTCCTAAATTTCCCAAAAAAAAAAAATTCCCCTTGAATCCTACCTTTGCCCTTTATTTGGCTAAATTTCCCCTTTTCTTCCCTATCGTTGCCCTCTCTAATCTTCAAAATCCATTAAAAATGGGTTAAAAGCCCACTTTTCAACCATATGATAGGCCTAGCACCCCCCCCGCTAGCCCCTTCAACCACTTCACACACATGGCTGTGCGCTAGGACCGAGTGCTTGAGTCCTGAGCACTAATTGCATCGGAAGATCGGAGCCAAACACGAAAATCCCTATGTAACATCAAATTTACCGATGCGATTGGTTTTATTTGTTAAGTCCCGTGGCTTGTTTTTTAGCCATTGATCTATTATCAGGATCGGACGGCCCGTGCATATGGCAAACCTTTGCAATCACAAGTCTTATGTTTTCCCCTCCGATCAGCCATCACAAACACTTGCGATGTGATTGATCGCAGCCCCGACCTCCTATCCTCCGATCTTGCCATCTCCCGATTACATCTTGACCGTCCATCCTCCCCACCAATCTGACGGTCATTGCTCCTCCCACCTAATCGTAATCAGAAGTTGCAATGTGTCACCCCTGTCCCTCCTCCGATTTGCGATTGCGATTGTAACTCTCGATCCCCGATCACACTCCCCCGCCGATTGAACGTGAAATGTTGATCTGATCCCTGGATCCAATGGTCAGTGCTCAATCACGCTCCCACCGCCAATCGCAATCGCAATTTTGAAATGTGTCACCCCCATCCCACTCCAATTTGCGATTCCGATTCCATATGGGTCCCACCTCATACGCATTTTCTGTGTATTTCCGCCAAAGTTCAAACTTTGCATTTTTGCATTAAAATCTTATGTTTCATATGTATTTTTCCCATTTCATATGTCATCCCATGGATTGATCTACTTCGTTGATCTACGCCTCCACACCATGATCGAACGGTCCACGATGCATTTCTCCATCAAACCCTATTGTTCACCGTTTACACCATATCATTGCATTTTCACCGTTTTTTCACATAAAACAATGTCTCACCACCACCGCTCTATCATTTCCTCTACCCACCATAACCAGTCTTCCCTTTGCAGGGATTTCATGACCAAGTTGCGTGTTTTTGCAAAGTATGAGCGGTGGAAGTCCGCCATGATTCAAAGTCTCAATATAGCTATAGAAAGACAGGAAAAGACCGTTTTCAAAGCCAAACTCATGGAGAAAAGGTTTGAGAAGACTTACGACAGTGTTTGCATTAAAGAAAAAGATTTTAAACTCTGTAAGTCCTCTCCAGCGCCCTTAAAGCTCAGTTCTCGCGGCCAGAGGCAAGCCAGTGCACAGAAAACTAAGTCAGTAGGCTTTTACATCAGCAAAATGTTTTTCTCTTTGGAAGGACAGAGTGCCCATACCGTTTTCACTCCATGCCATGCTCTAGTGAAGAAATTTTCGCCCTGACCACTGTCTTATGCTACCAGAGCAGCTATTAATGCGGTATGGAAAACCATCCAATCCATTGTGCACCAGTTTGTTTATTCACCACAGTACTACTGCAGTCAGATTACATCATGACCATACCAGAGTAAATGGAAGCTGGAGAAGATCACTCCTTCCTTCCAAAGGTACTAGGAATAAACACAGAGAGTTAAAACAGAATGGGTTTCAGCCCTCTCCTTCTTTTCTATGTTTTAATGTTCCATTTAGTGCTTCACCTACCTCCTCGGCTCTTCTTCTGCTATAAAACTCAAGAAGAAATTATTGTAAAGGTTGTTGATTGGATATCAGTATAATGCAAGCTTTTCTCTTGAGACAAGTTCTCTGTGTAAGACTGTAAGATAGGCTGAGGAAGCTTTTAAGACAGTATACCAAGCTTTGGTTATGTTGTACTTGACTGGTTTTGTTCTTAATATAGCAAGCACATTTCTTTGGATCCTGATCTAAAGCTGAGGTGATGTTTTCCTGTCTATGTGTTTATTTCCATTTCATTCCATTTCTTCTAGCTTGCATCAAAAATCTGGCATGAGATTTTCCCTTGTTAGGCACCTCATTTTTCTCCTCTCCTTGCCTTAATGTTTTCTGCTTAATGCGTTGTCTGAGCATAGATTTCAAATTGTTTAACCAGTGTAGTGGATGATATTTCCTACTAGCTGATGTATGAATTATTGAATCTATTTCTTAGATGTTCTTGCTAGCATTTAATTGAATGAATCGGTAATGCTAGGAGTTTAGAACTAAGTCTCTTTCTCTCTAGGATCCTTTCAGTCTCTTAAACCTATCTAAGTTCCCTCAAGCTGCTTTCAACCACCTTTGAGAGTTTCCTATGAGTATGTCCAAGCAGGTCTAGAGTTTAATGACCTCTGACCTGATCTATAGACAGAAAATTGGTGCTTATCTCCCTTTCCACCCTTTCACCTTTCTTTCCTTATTGTTCCATCCCACCAAATCATTTTAGGATCCAATGCTTTATATGACTAGCCCAACTGAAAGTTTGCTTGATGATAGAAAGTAAACCCTTTCCTGACTTCATTTCCCAATGTCCTTGATGTTCTCTGATTTTCCTCTCCTTTGCCTAAAATCTCTCTTGTTCATCCTTGTTCTATATTGAACCCTTCCTTCCTGATTCCCAAAAACCAAAATTCAAATTAAACAAACAAACCTTGTGCCAATAACTGGCCTAATATCATCAAAATATTGAGCCTAAAAAACATAAAACCTTTACTCATATAGAGAGATCCCTCTCTAGTCCCATGAGGGCTAGATCCTAAGGTCTGAAAGTGGTTTGATGTTGTCTCATCTTTTGGTCTTGCCAATCTGGCCAAAACATGGGAACCCCAACATAATGGCGACTCCGCTGGGGAAACCTTGAGTGCATTACACCTTAAACATTCTTAGGCATTCAAAAAACCTACAATCTCTGGTGATGTTGGCAGTTAAACATTCATATTCACACATCAACCTCTATACCATTTGTTGTGTTTTCCCATACTCTTGGACAGAGTCTGGAAAGGGCTAGGCAGCCTCCAGATCTCACACTCTTTCAGAGGTGACACATCTGGTAAAATCCCTCCCAATCAATCTCTAGTTAGAGTTTGCTGTGTTTTTAAGATATCTTTGAAAATGGATATTTCACAAGCACTATGGTGGACAGTGTACCCTCCAAAAAAATCCTAAACCTTCCACCTGGCGACTCCATAGTTCCTAAACGATTTAAAGACTCCACTAGTGATCGGTAGGCCTGCTGATTACCTTGGTTCACATAATATTCCACTGGGAGACCAGCCACCATAGCAACATCAACCACAATAGAAGTAACAAATAGGGTTAAGTTGCTTGGCTAAAAACTACACTCTGGCTTACGGAACCATTCACACAAGAGCTTACCCAAACCCAAACCCACCTGAAATAGTTGAAAATCCTAAGAGCATCCTTAAGAGATCTCCTACACCCAAGCAATCAACTATTTCCAGTCATATCTATAGAGAGAACTCTACACCAAAAGACTTTACAGCTCTATCAAACCCATTTTTTGACCTAGACCCACCTAATAGATTACCAAGAACTAGGTCATTCAGTGATCTAGATCAGCTAGGCCTTGAGCTTCCCGGTTCACCGTCTCATAGTGGTCAACACATTAGGGATAAAGAAACCCCTCCATCTACAACTCCTGATATTCACTTCATCCAAAACGTGGGGTTGTCCGACCCTAAATCTGGTCAACAAACCTCTGTTGGTCCTAGTGTCCCTGTCATCCATATACCAGCTGCCCAATTCAACCCTTTACCCCATCAGAACATCATTATGGCAGCCTGGTATGCGCCTTTGGTTTTACCCCAGCCTCTAGTACCCTTACCGAATGATTATCAGTCAAAGATCCCACACTTCACTGCAAAAGAGTCCATCACAACCGAGCAACATGTAGACAAGATGGAATATTCTTTTGACTACATGGAAATAGATGATGACACAGTAAAAATGAGAATCTTTGCCCAGAGCTTAGGGGGTGACGTGAAGAAATGGTTTAAGGGCCTGCCTCCAGGTAGCATCAATGATCTTCCAGATTTATATCGGACTTTCATAAATAAATGGGAAGCTAAGGCTAACCCTCACCAACTCTTAGCAGAATACATAAGCCTTAAAATAAACGCAGGAGAGAGTGTCCATGATTACACAACAAGATTTAACAGCATTTACAATGCCCTCCCTCCACATATGAAACCTCCACAAGGCATGCCTCTAGAAAAATACCCCGAAGGCTTTGATGCTGATATGGCCTATGAGCTCAGGGATAAAGAGTACAACACATTAGAGGACATGCAGAAAGGAGCAGTGAACATAGAGGCAAATCTGATTGAGAAAAGAGCAAGACTGAGATCTGAGAAGAGGGTAACCTACAGAGATGACAATGTCACTTCCTCATCTGATCCTAATTATGAAAAATTGTCCAAAAATGTAGAAAGGCTACAACAAATGATGGAAAAAATGGTGGTCACAGTTAGCAACCAGAACAAAAACCAGAACAAAAACTTTAGAAGGAACAACAACACTCCCAACAGACAAAGAGAGTCAGATCAGCAAGTCATTCCACATATGAAACCTCCACAAGGCATGGCTCTAGAAAAATACCCCAAAGGCATTGATGCTGAAATGGCCTATGAGCTTAGGGATAAAGAGTAAAACACATTATAAGACATGCAGAAATGAGCAGTGAACATAGAGGCAAATCTGTTTGAGAAAAGAGCAAGACTGAGATCTGAGAAGAGGGTAACATACAAAGACGACAATGTAGCCTCCTCATCTGACCAAAATTATGATAAATTGTCCAAAAATGTGGAAACTTTATAGCAAATGATGGAAAAAATGGTTGTCACAGTTAGAAACCAGAACAAAAACCAGAACCAAAACATTAGAAGGAACAATAACACTCCCAACAGACAAAGAGAATCAGACCAGCAAGTTATTCCCCCTTTTCAAGAAAAATTTCTTGATGAAGATGAAGGAATCATAGAAGAATCTGTGGGAAATAAAATAAACATGTTTGAAATAGAAAACTCAATCCATAACTGTTCCACAGAAGAAGATCAGCCTTCTCCCTCATGTTGGGATGAAGAATGGTTTGAATCTGAGGATTACCGGTTAGGTTTTGAAAATTCTATGATGCAGGTCAGAGAACGATATGAGCTCAAAAGAAAGAAGAGTCAAGCCAACTCCAAAACTAAGGCTTTTGAGGTTACCATCAAAAAGAGGCCTGAGAAAACTTCCAAAGTGGCTGCTGAAGGAAACAAATCAGCAGCTGAAAGTTCTGGGAAGAACAAAGAAAAATACAACCAAACAAGTGACAAACAAAGTCAGCCAATTAGTAGCACTAGCACTGTAGTTAGTGCTCCTGATAAAACAGCCTCAAAACCTGTACATAGTGAGAATCTGCCCACTAATTCAGCCACGAAGGCAGTGGCTAGCAAAACAGAGTTGAACTTTCCTAAGAGTCAGTCCACTTTCAACTTGGAAAGTGATATTGCAAAGATTAAGATCTATGTACCACTCTCTGAGTTGGCCACTCAGGATGTATATAAAGGCCATATTTTGAAAGCTTTGAACCTAAGTGAGAGTGGTGACACTGTAAATCTAAATGATGATCAGCCTGCCCTCCTGTTTGGGCCTAAGATAGAGGGGAATTTTCAGGAAGGGGTAGTTCCACCTTTCTATATCAGTCTCAACATTCATGAAAAGATCCTGCATAATGCAATGCATGATTCTGGGGCATCTCACAACCTAATGCCTAAGGTAGTCATGGAGAGGTTGGGCCTAGAGATAACTCATCCCTACAAATATTTATACTCTTTCGACTCTAGCAGAGTAAAATGCCTAGGCTTGATCAAAGACTTGTGTGTGAGCTTAAATCAAATCCCAGCCAAATGTATGGTCATGGATGTTGTGGTGGTAGATGTACCACCCAAGTATGGCATGCTATTATCGAGATCTTGGGGAGCCAAGCTCCAGGGTACAATGTAGATGGATGGCTCATATGCCACAATTACTATCTTTGGCCAGCATAGAAAAATGTATAGGGAAGCACAGATGAAATTCCTAGTCAGTAGCCCCGAAAAACCAGAAAATTCACCTATCTATTTAGTACACACAGACCTTGACTCCTTCATATTTTGTAATGATGAATCCTTAGAAGGGTCAGAGTCCCAAAACAGAGATACAAATAGAAAGGCAAAGGCTGTTGACTTTAACATAATGGCTGCCCTGTATTTAGAGGAAAACGAAGAGGAAAATAGCAATGAAACCTGTAGACTGTGCGGTGGAGACCTAGCTCTGAGTGAGCAAGACACGGAGTGTAAACAGATATCTGACCGGCCCTCCGAACCCCATATGTTTCACGAAGAAAAGAGTAGCTCACAGCCTAGTACAGACTCTATAAAGCAACACAATGGAAAACCCAACCATAGGGAAGGAGATGATAATGAAACCGAGAAAGAAACCCTGTGGGAGATGAGCTTTGACGGGTCCTGTACTAAAAAAACTGCGGGGGCGGGGGTATGGTTACACAATACGGAAAACGATTACGCAGAGAGCCACGCCTGTAGTCTGCATTTTAAATGCACAAATAATGTTGCTGAATACGAGGCTCTAATCCTGGGTCTAAATCTGTTGAAGAAGATAGGAGCCCATAGGATAGCTGTTAAGGGAGACTCAGAGTTGGTCATAAAACAGGTGAATGGCGAATACACAGCCAAGCACCCTAGTCTGAGAGCGTATAGGAACGATGCCGAAAATATACTGAAAACATTTGTTGAATACAAATTAGTGTTCATCCCTAGGAGTCAAAACATTATCGAAAACATATTGGCTTGCCTGGCTAGTTCCTACCCTAAGACTCCAAATGACCAGCAGATCATCATACAGACCAAATTCAGACCTGCAGTGCTAGACAACGAAAATTATTGGCAGGTCTTCGAGGGGGATAAAAAATTGAAGATTTCCTGATAGGCAGGAACGAGTTTGAGTTTTCGTATTTGGACTCTGTGTCTAGTGATAGTTTCCTGAGTGAGGAACCTGCAGATGAGAAGGAACCACCTTTAAGCATAGAAATAAATGCTTTGAACGAGGAAACTGGAAATACAAACGGAAATTGTGAAAACTCATAAAACGAGGAAGTCAAGGTGCTGCGGGCCAGAGATAAGAACATACCTCGCGGTCTGGCTCCGCTAGAAGACCTGTTTGACTTCGACGATGTAGCTAAAAAGCCCACCATAGAGCATGCAGACTCTGACGTAGAAGAATGCAATATAGGCACAGCAGATAAGCCAAAAATGATCAAATTGGCAAAGTCCATACCCACGGCAATGAAAAAGAGATAAATAGACCTTTTAAAGGAATTTGTTGATGTGTTTGCGTGGAGTTATGAGGATTTAAAGGCTTATGAAACCAACATTATACACCACAAAATACCTTTAAAAGAAGATCAGAAACCCTTTAGGCAGAAACTTCGTAGAATAAATCCAAAATAGTTGCCTGCAGTGGCAAGCCAGTGCACAGAAAACTAAGTCAGTAGGCTTTTACATCAGCAAAATGTTTTTCTCTTTGGAAGGACAGAGTGCCCATACCGTTTTCACTCCATGCCATGCTCTAGTGAAGAAATTTTCGCCCTGACCACTGTCTTATGCTACCAGAGCAGCTATTAATGCGGTATGGAAAACCATCCAATCCATTGTGCACCAGTTTGTTTATTCACCACAGTACTACTGCAATAAGATTACATCAAGACCATACCAGAGTAAATGGAAGCTGGAGAAGATCACTCCTTCCTTCCAAAGGTAACAGGAATAAACATAGAGAGTTAAAACAGAATGGGTTTCGTCCCTCTCCTTCTTTTCTATGTTTTAATGTTTCATTTAGTGCTTCACCTACCTCCTCGACTCTTCTTCTGTTATAAAACTCAAGAAGAAATTATTGTCAAGGTTGTTGATTGGATATCAGTAGAATGCAAGCTGTTCTCTTGAGACAAGTTCTCTGTGTAATACTGTAAGATAGGTTGAGGAAGATTTTCAGACAGTATACCAAGCTTTGGTTATGTTGTACTTGACTGGTTTTGTTCTTAATATAGCAAGCACATTTCTTTGGATCCTGATATAAAGCTAAGGTGATGTTTTCCTGTTTATGTGTTTATTTCCATTTCATTCCATTTCTTCTGGCTTGCATCAGAAATCTAGCATGAGATTTGCCCTTGTTAGGCACCTCATGTTTCTCCTCTCATTGCCTTAATGTTTTCTTCTTAATGCATTGTGTGAGAATAGATTTCAAATGGTTTAACTAGTGTAGTGGATGATATTGCCTACTAGCTGATGTATGAATTATTGAATCTATTTCTTAGATGTTCTTGCTAGCATTTAATTGAATGAATCGGTAATGCTAGGAGTTTAGAACTCAGTCTCTTTCTCTCTAGGATCCTTTCAGTCTCTTAAACCTATCTAAGTTCCCTCAAGCTGCTTTCAACCACCTTTGAGAGTTGCCTATGAGTATGTCCAAGCAGGTCTGGAGTTAAATGACCTCTGACCTGGTCTATAGATGGAAAATTGGTGCTTATCTCCCTTTCCACCCTTTCACCTTGCTTTCCTTATCGTTCCATCCCACCAAAATAATTTTAGGATCCAATGCTTTAGATGACTAGCCTAACTGAAAGTTTTCTTGATGATAGCAAGTAAACCCTTTCCTGGCTCCATTTCCCAATGGCCTTGATGTTCTCCGATTTTCCTCTCCTTTGCCTAAAATCTCTCTTGTTCATCTGTGTTCTATATTGAACCCTTCCTTCCTGATTCCCAACAACCAAACTTCAAGTTAAACAAACAAACCTTGTGCCAATAACTAGCCTAATATCATCAAAATATTGAGCCTAAAAAACATAACACCTTTTCTCATATAGAGAGATCCCTCTCTAGACCCAGGAGGGATAGATACTGAGGTCTGAAAGTGGTTTGATGTTATCTCATCTTTTGGTCTTGCCTATCTGGCCAAAACATGGGAACCCCAACAATATTGCTTTTAAATTTCATTTATATTAAATCTCTAAAAAACACAAAAAGATTGAAGTTTATTTTCTAGTTCTTTTGAAATCAGTTGTTCATCTTTTACTAAAGTAGAATTCTCATCATAGACTTTGATAATTAAGTTTAGATTTCATTTCTTAGATCAGTTCTTAGTTTTACCATTTCATTCAAATATTTAAGGTAAAACACAAAATCCCCAAAAAAACAACATATAAAATCTACACAACGAATTAACAAAGATAGGCTTCTAGCATATATATTGCACTTGCACTTCACAAGATTACTAACTCCAGTAGATAATTTATGATAACAATTTAAGACATTAAATTCACTAAACAATTCCTATCATGTTTAATCACCTGACAAGAGGACTGAATCTCTCCCTGTTAATGGTAAAGATCTCAAACATTACTTCCACTAAAATCTAGGGTTGTGCCCTACACTATGTACCTTGTATGTTTTCGTCGGTTTTGTTGTTTTTGTTTTTTTTTTTTCTTTGTTTCATGTTTCATTTGTATTGTGAATAAAGTGCTTTCCCCGTGTTGGTTTCTAGGATTGTGTGTGTGGCTAAAGTCTAAGGAGCCTTGTGACATTTAAACATTTGGTTATCATTTTGTCTGCCTTTCTTGTACTCGTTACATCTTTTGGTCGATGAAGTTCCAATGGATAATATGATCCATATGTAAGGAGAGCCTTGGGCTAACCATTAACGCATGTCTACCTGGGAAACCTGGAGCCCAGACTCAGTTCTTTTGTTCTGGTGATTTCATGCATTAGGGGAATTTTGAGGTCTAAAATGGGCCTCCTAAGGGAATTATAAAATAAGAATGTAAATATTAAAATAAGCTTAGATTACATCATCAAATTTTAGAGGGAAAAAAGAAAAAAACTATTTTTCCAACTCGTATTTTCAACTTATCTCCCAATGGGTTTACTCAAATTTCAAGAAGAAACAATCATTGGATGCAAAATTTGATTCCTCATCCAAGGAGTACCCATGTTGTGTACTTTCTATGGACCC
Source organism: Pinus albicaulis (assembly GCA_034641835.2). Lineage (NCBI taxonomy): Eukaryota > Viridiplantae > Streptophyta > Pinopsida > Pinales > Pinaceae > Pinus > Pinus albicaulis. The sequence goes on from CM076581.1 coordinate 94,241,566, forward strand.
TGCTACACAAAAAATTACAAATACATGAAAAACATGATTGCAATCACATTTTTTCATGTATTTATTATTTTTCGTGTAGCAGGGTCCTTCGAAAGTATGAAACACGGGTACTCCCTGGATGAGGAATTAAATTTTGCATCCAAGGAGTGCTCCCATGCATAATTTGAGTAAAACATTAGGGAGATAGGTTGAAAATACGAGTTGAAAAACTAGTTTTATTATTTTATTTTATTTAATATTTTTACTTTTTCACTCCAAAAATGGTGAATCATCCCTCATAGTTGACATCATCATCTTGAATCATATTGGTTCTTATAAAGTTTATTTTTGTTGTACATTTTTCTTAGGAGGACCATTTTAGACCTCAAAATTCCCCTAATGGCTTATACAATCAGTAAAAGGGGAGGAGGGGAAAATCTAAATGAGAAAAACTAAATTAGAGAAGATTCTATAATTATCTAGAGGAATAAATTCTCCTTCTCTGAATAACTTCGGATCCCTCTTCTGCCGAAAATAAATAAGTGCCAATGCACAATCCTTTTTTAAAATAATAAATAAAGGAGAAAGAAGAGAATGGTTTCTTGCATAGAGAGGTGAAAAAAGCAACTCTATTGGGGTATTGTTAAGGTTCGCTAGCATGATAGCAATTTTTGTATTCCTAAAGTGACTCTATCGTGGAGAAACACCAAAGATGAAAAATTATACTCTGAAAAATGTTAAACTCACGAGCTTCATCACCACCCCCCTATTTGAAACTTTGTTATCAAGCTGAATCTTTGTTGAGTCAAACAGAAGTGGCATGATGCAGACTTGGTTTTTTCATGGGTAAGTGCATAAACCAAAGCGATGAGCATGATGAATCAATACTCCTTGAAGAACCAAGGCCATGCGTAAAAGAAGTTAACCAAAACAAAGAAGCTGGAATCCTACTAGTGTGTCACCAAGTGTTGTAGCCGCTACAAACCCCCTCCAATATTTTATCCTATACCAAATTTCAGAGCCTTCCTTGGTCTTGTTTATGGATACTGCAAACTTTAAAGTTCATTTTATTGCTTTTTTGATACCTTTCGCAAGATAGGAAAAGTGTCACCTTTGGCATGTTGGCTACCCCATTGAATGTATGAGCTTGTTCAAGTGATTCCAAGAGGTCATATTTGTGTAAATGAATTTTCTTAACTATGTTAGTATCTGTCACACTCATTTCCAAATTTTTTAGCATTGTCGCACAAGTGTTGTCACAGTCGTCATAAAGTGTACCTTTGGTGTCGCACTTATCGTAAATTTTCACAAATTTGTCACGTAGAGGATAATTCTTTGTCTATATGTCTTGGATAATATATTTTTTTTAGTCATCAAGTATGTTGAGTTCATGATCACAATCAAAATTCATGAACGTTCACATCAATCTCACTTATCCCACACTTGATGACCAATGAATTGCACAGTCTTAGTGCTCTGGCTATGACCCTCCCACTTGGCACTGTGCAGTGTAGAGCACTAGCTTCACATGAACTACCCCATTGTGAAATTTTGGTAACCAAGACCCAACCTTGATCTTCGAAATTATGTAGTTGAGGCATCTATCCCGACTTGAACTATATACATTGCAACTTCAGGACAGAAGCTCATCCCTTGAGTCTTATAAATGTGCATTACAAAACCACCTAGGCCTCCTTGGCCTCTTAAACTACGTAGTTTTCTTTCCCACCTCTCATCCTTGTTTCCTTTCCCTTCTGACTCAGGAAACTGCACAGTCATTTCCTGGAGCCCAGGCTGAATAACGCACTGCGCAATATCAAGGCTCAAGGCTTGCCTTTGCTTGCATGAACTACGTAGCTACACATTCATTGAACCTCCTTTAACAGTTGCCCACCTATTTCAGACTCAATTCATGGATCAAAATGCATCATCTTAGGCTAAGGTTTTTCACATTGATGTCATCCCTTCATGAGTGAATTGTAGTAACAAGTACTATGTAAAGTCATGCTTATATGATAGAGGAGGATAACAATGAGGAAAACATGCACTTTTGTGGCCGATCCTACATGATTATTGATAAAGGGAAAGTGAAAGGACACTAGCTTGTGACAACTATCCAGGACTTGAAATCATTGAAGAATTCCTATCACCAAGTCATGTGAAGGAGAAAAGGAGAGATATTTTATGAATGCACTTAGCTCTCAGCAAAAAAAACCACTTGACAAATTCCTTGTCATCAAACAATTAATGTCAGCAGTGTCATGTCATGAGTGGTGATGTTGTTTTATCACCATTGTATATCACAACCATTATAATCAAATGTGTTGTAAAATAGAATTCCAACAAACACACATCAAGGTAAAGAGTTATGTAAGTTGAAAATTCATGGGAGGTCAAACAATCATGACGGTAGTCAAAGAGTAAACCTTGGTTACATATACTCCCTCATTGTATGAGAAAAGGACTTTTCACCTTGGCTCCACCAGCAAAGAAATAGAGAGAATATCTGGTTCTTTTGTGGAGAACGAAGTGGCTCCAACACTCCACTATTGGAGTTAGTGAGCTTCATTGTATATATGTTTCTCGAGAATTTTACTTAATAACAGAATCCTTTCAAGGCTAGCATGTTCTGCATGCATGATTTTTGAATTTTCGTGATACTATCCTGTGGATGTCTGTACTTCCTGTTTTCCTTCCACATGTAATAATATACTTGAGCTATTTTCATTATTTTAATGCTCATGTTATTGATAATGTTCTATAATGGTTGTAAATTTTGTCCGATCCTTGAGGACTATTCCATAGGATATTAGATAATAATTTCTCATATTACTGTGCATGTAATGGTGGTCCCATCCTTGTCGATTATTGCGCAGGATATTAGACAGTTCTATCTTAAGTTGTTGTATGTAATGACCATCGCATCCATTGTGGACTATTCCGATGGGTGTTAGACGGAACCCTTCGGTTCACGCATGTATCTTCCTTAGTGGTACTATTACCTCTCTCTTAGATGCTCACTTTTCCCTTTCTCTCTTTGTAGTAGAAGAACCTTGGCACACTTGCAATCAGACACTCACCAGAGACACCCCCCTTGCTTTCTGAAAGTACATTGACATGACTCTCTTCCTGCAGTAAGAGCCAAGGCATATATTTAATAATAAGGCAACTAGACCTTTGTTCTGGATGGGACTCCTACATCAAATGGTGTGAGGTCTAATTGGGACTTCATAATGGGGAGATCCCCTAAATGTTGGCAGGTACATCACTATCAAAAGTTATGTGATAGGTGTAGGAGAGTTGAAGATGGATTCAACCATGATTGAGGCCATCATAAAGTGGTTGATTCCTACTAATATTTTAGGTCAAGAGTTTTGTTGGAGAAACAATGTAGCTAAGGAAATTCATAGCTTCATTTTTAGTAGTAGTAGCACCAATTCCTGCTATTACACATGTCAATGAGTAGCAAGAGTTTATAGTTGGAGAAGGGTTAACAAAGGGCATTTGAAGAGTTAAAGAAGAATATTAGTCAAAAACCAATTTTGGGATTATTAAAATTGCATCCCTTTGAGGTAGAAACGTATGTGAGTGGGTATGCTATGGGAGTAGTGTTGATGCAAAAAGGAAGGCATGTATGCTACCATTTTTAAGTATTTCATGGGTAAGTTATTAACTACTTTATCATCTAAATTGGCCATTTTGCATGATTTTACACTTTAAATATAAATATCAATAAATTTTTATCTTAAAAAATCAATATTAATATATTAATCCAAATGTATATAATAACTATATATAATTTTAAATAGTGAATTAATTTAGAGTCTATAATTTACATGTGAATTCTTTATTTTGTTTCATAATCCTTCCTCCCTCCTTCGCCTCTTTCACTAATAGAGAACATAGGATGAGCACAACATTCTCATTCAAACTTGTATTGGACCCACAATCAAAGATATCGTTTGTGATGTATTTTTGAGTCACACTCCACGTGTCATTAAACCCTAGTGTGAAACTAATAATCAATTTCCAAGCTAAGAATTTTAGTGGTTGTCACTCTCTTTGCTCTTACCTATAAGTAAAATTTTTACATTCTTCCTATTACAATGTTATTCATCTATGTTTCTTAATTTTCAGGGATAAAATTAGACACCCCTCTAACAACATGTTTATTCACCCATTTTTCCTTATTTTCTCTATTATTTCTTTTTAAGAAAATACAAGACCATCCACATAACCATAGCAAACAAAGAGAACAAAGATCCATCCACTAGAGATGGCTTCATGTATTCTTAAAAAATATTCAATGTCCTATAATATGAAAACATCATGACAAAAACACAAATGTGTGAGAGGAAAATCTAGGGTTTCTTCATAATATCAAAATAAATAGAGATATGTTAAGATGATAAATTGCATTAATAATTAAAAACATTATTGGTTTGATAATACTAATAATTTTGATAAGATAAAAGTAGATGTCCTCTATCTAATAATATATTTAAACATCTTGAAATTTGATAAATCATATAACACATACTAAATTCTAATTTACTAGTTAGAAATAGCAATTTAAAAAATATATATATAATAACATTTTAAATTCCAAAAATGCATCACTCGAAACCTTTAAAACTCTTTTAAAAATGATTGACATCTTAAAATCCAAATTATATATAAAATCTTAATTTATCAATATTAAATATAAACTTTTTTATTTTAAATCATCAAATATACCTTTAAAATTTAAAAAAATATTATTTCATGTTAGGGAAATGATGAATGTCTTAAAGTTTATCTTATAAATTTATTAATTATAAGAGATGTCAGTTAGGGGTACTTTTAAAAATAATATAATAATACTTACATTAACAAATTCTAGGAATTGGTGTGCAAACTCTTCAAATTATTGACCATAACATAATATTATGGAACAGATTCAACAAAACCCCATAACAAGCTAGAAATACAGAGAAGACTCCCCTCATACTCTGTATAACAACTTCACTACAAACAAAAATATCCCAAAAGATCCAGACGAAAGAACATACAATAAGCTTTACCAGCCCAAAAATTAAAATTCTAAACATTCTTGAAACAAGACCAATGGTTTTAGTCAAAGCACTGACCCTCTTTCCACCTGAACCATTGCAGCCATACATTAGCAACCCACCACCCATATGAATATTAGTATAGGCCATGCGGTCAATTTCCCAAAGATGTCGACTACCATAAGGATTAGTTATAGACACATGGAGAGGCGAGAAGAAAAAAGGGTACGAGAGAAGGTTGGGAAAAACGCACTCGAGACTTAGAGACGAACATGAAATTCCATTACCACACCATGCAATATCCTCTGTGGGAAGACATGAATTAATGAAGTACAACCATGCAAGGCTAGAAGAAAAGTCAAAACAAACAATGATAACTGAGGTCTCTGTGAAATGAGGGTGGTGGAAATTTATTATGCCCTTCTCAGGAAGGTGAATAGCCAAAGTACCCACCAGAATCGCACAACTAAAATGCAGAGATGAATTGGCGTACACATCTTTAAGAACGAGGTAAGAGACGCAAAAATAATTAAGATAAAAGTAACCCGAGGCCGCGAATTGCAAAAGGATCAAGTAATCCAAAATAACCAGAACCAAAGAGAAATCCTCAATAATCTCATTGACAATCTTGCTAAACATGGACGGAGGACCAGATACAAGCTTCATGGCATGGGTAAGAGGAAAATTCGATACATACCCTCATAGACGACACACTGAAGTTGATAGAGTGCTCCACCGAACTCGTAGCTTCCTCCTGATGCTCTGCACTCCACCAACTAGCTTACACCAGAAGCCGACAGAAGGAATGTCAATATGAAACCTCTACCTCCCACGTCGACACTTTCCCCTAGAGCTTTCTGACAAGCAACGTGACATGCCTAGTTGTTCGACATGATTCAATAATGCAGTCATTAAGCTCTGTGGGTGGAGTCGCCCACTATTGTCTGCACACATCATCATCAATGTGGGTTTGGCAGTTGTTGTGTGCACCCTCCGCGTCTCTCCCTACACATCGCCACACATATAAATCTTATATGTTTAAGAGTTTATTAATTTTTAATAAGAAATTGAAAAATATTTAAAATTTAAAAATAGAATTCACATACTTAAAATTTTATAAAATTATCATGATTTGATAAAAGGTTTAGTTATTTTTAAATTCACATACCTAAAATTTTATAAAATTATCAGTACTGGAATAAAGGTTTAATTTTCTAGTGCATGTGTCATAAATTTGAAAAATATTTAAAATTTAAAAATAATATACACATATTTTATAAAATTATTATTACACGATCAAAGGATTGGTATAAAAATTATTATTACTAGATCAAAGGTTTGGTTTTCTAAACAGTCTGTAATGTATTTAAAATTTTATATATAAATTCATTCGATAATTATTTTATCTAAAAATATATTATAACTATGAAAAAATGCATTTAAAAAGCTCTAACCTAACACTGGTCACTAGTTTGAAACGTTACACTAAAAACCTTATATTTGGTCAAATGAAATATTAAGCAATATTAAAATTTTGATTTTATGAAGATCTTAGACCTACCTCAATTCATTTGCAACTTAAAATATATATATATATTTACAGATGGAAATTGACACTCCCTTTATAAGGACATTAAACTTTTAGAACTTTACGACGACTTTAAACTTTTAGCGAAAACAAATAAAAACCATAATCTCAATAAAGAATTGTGAGAGAAACATAGTAGACGGCATGGAAACGGTGCATCAAAACAAAAGTTTGATAATTACGATGTTCCTCCAACTTTGTGGCGTAATTTTTTTTTTTTACATATATATTTTTACCATAATTTTGCAGCTGCACACAGCAACGGAAAGGTAAGCATTTGATAATATAATAATGACTTCTATAGGGAAACATCGCTACGAAACACAACATAATTGGCGTGCAATTGCTTTTGCAGATGAACAGCAACACTACTAGGATGCCAAAGACGCCGTGTGATTGAAAGAATATATTTTTTTAATTTAATAATTGTTTCATTATATTTATAATTACTAGTATATATTTTTCTTAATTCTTTATTTAGTAAGAGTTGAGAAGGATCAAATCTCTTTTCACTCTAAAACAGGTTTAAATTTCTGAGATTTGATCCCTCTTTTCTTGAGTTAAGATGAATCTATGCTAGTATTAGATTTAAAGATGTTTTTTTGCAATGCATGATAATAAAATTTATAATATTTTTTTTTTTTGGTTTTTTAAGGGAATAAAGGAAATATTTATGTCTTTAAATATTCGAATATATCCATATGATATGGTTGTTGCTTTTAAAGATTAGTTTTACATAGCTTCAATTAAAATAAATATTAAAAGATTTTGGTGCACGATTTTCTATTCTTTGTGTAGAAATGATATTAACTTTTGTAAACAGTAAAGATGTTTAAAATTTTATCTAATTTGGAATTTTAATGTGGTAAATTTTTTTGTTGAAAGTAAATTTGACATAAATTCAAATATTAAACCCATTAGATAATTGTATTATATATATATATTTTTATTTATCTGATTATTTAGTATTAAAGATATTAGATAATTGTATTGTAGTTTTTATAATTTATATGGTTATTTTCATTTTTATATAGTCCTTACATTATTTATTTTTTATGTTATTATTATTATTATTCTATTTGACCTGAATTACTTACACATTGGCCTTATACAAAGGTGTAGAATGAACATCTCTACGCAACATTAAATTAATGTGAATTTTATTAGATTTTAAATTTATTTTTAAAAATATATATCATTTTTTTCAAATTAAATTAAAATTCATTTTATAGAAAATTTGTAAAGAAGCATATGATAATTCAAGTATACAATCAAAGAAATAAAATTAAATTTATCCATTTACTAATTTATTTTAAGAAATAATATTTAATAAAAAATAAATTTTAACTCAAAATTTACTATTATATGTCTTTTGGATTAATCACATCATAAAGTTAGAGGCTTAGTAGTTAGGAACTCTAGCATGCATCTTTATCATTTAACCCTTTGTGGTTGATTGATTTTTTCACCTTTATGAAGATGAACCACATTAGATTGTCAAGGAGACCATAACTTTATGATGTGATTAAAAAAAATTGATATATATTTTATATATCAATTTATAGAAAAAATTTATAAAGAGTGATGCAGGGCTAGCCTGCAATACCCAGAATCTTTCCTCACATGCATATGAGCATGCATCTCAGTTTTACACCCAAACCAAAAATCTCAATTACTGGCAAATTCACACTTTCCCATTTATATGTGGAAGCTATCTTTCAATTTATGGTTATAAAACCATTTCACCATCAATCAATCTCTGTATATGAGAGTATCCAAATTCATGGAAAATTCATAACTTTTGAAATCTTCAATCATACCCAATGAAACAAATCATTCTTGATGATTCGAACCCAGTGAAACAATACACCCATGTTTTAATATTCCATTCGACATTATATTATCCACCCAACCGGCACAAGACAATGTATTTTCCACCCAAATATCAATCATATATATAAATGCGCTCTTCCTCCTTTACTTACCAAGTGGGTTAACTTCCTGCGTGCTTGTTTCAAATGGCAGTTTGTCTACACATTCAAGTTTTTAATCGATAACAACAATTTCTCATATACTAAACTTACCACACATGACTTTCCGTGTAAATCGACTTTCCTGGACGCATTCTGCCTCATCACTTATTAGCGTATTCATTGGGTATATCACACCGTAACGCCTGTTCCCTTTAGCTGTATAATGCATTTGATTTTATAATCAAATTTGTTTTAAAATAAACACTGTCTGAATCAACGTTCTTACTCCACGCCTTTCTGCATCATCGATTCAAATCAACATCAAAACTTCTACGGCATAAATGAATTCAGAACCGGATACTGCGCATGTTGCCCCTGCGCTTTTAACATAAATCATCACCGAATTTATTAATTTGAATGTCAAACATAATCCGTTCTATTTATTTTACTTGCCGAAGCACAGCATTGCATTGCAGACCAAAATATCGACTTATACAATCGATTTAACCCCTCACTACCGGCGCGGTCAAAGACTGTGTATTACCCTTTCAAACAGAATCGATACAATTTCTAATATATCGATTTCCTTTCTCCTATATCCAGCTCTAATCATGTCGACTTTTATAATTTAACCACAGATCAATGCATTTGCAGTATCTATTCACAAAACATTCATACCCAATTCAGCCTAATTGACATCGACTATTTAAATCTGCGCCCAAGCAATGCTACAGGTCTTCAACTCATTATAACTCAATGCCAGTATTAACAACATCAGACTTATCACATTGGATTTGAAAACGTTGTTTTAATGTTGGGAGGTAAAATAGATCCTAATCGGATCTGAGATCCATTGAATTAAATCAAATAGCACGCCTTATGCCCATCAAAAAACTGATTCACCATTGCCAGTCTTAACACAAAGAACAAGGTTCGATTTCAATATGTAGCTTCAGCACTTTAACCTATATAAAACACATGGTAATAACTACGGAATTTTAAACTCTGCTCATCGCAGAGCTATGAAATCGATTTTCGACCAATTTGAAATTCATTGAAGTGGATATTCAATTTAACATATAAAACAGTCTTCCACCTTGTCATATTACTGTTTATGCTCAATCACCCATGCACACTCTTATTTCAAATCACAGCATTTAAATACCCAATTTCGAAATGCACCCATAAACTCTAAAACACACTTATCAAATTAATAACGAAAATACTTACAAACTATTCTTCTTGGCCAGATATCCAACAGTCGTGGCCCTTACAATTTGCTCAGAGGCTTACAGCCTTGGCTGTTCAAGCCTGCGCTCAATCACTCTTACACTCCTCAACTATTCTATTCTACCTCTATGCCTTTGAGGCTTGATGAATTTATACAATTTTAAAAATGATCTAATTTAAGCTCTATCCCTTTAAAATCTCAACAAATCCCTAAATCTCTCAACATCCCTAAAAGATAGATTTTTATCCCTAAAACTTAGAAACTAATTCCAACTTAGGCTCCATCATTAATTCTAAATAATCTAGAAACTAATTTCTCTCATGTTTCCAGGAATATGGAAACATTTACAAATTCTCACAAATAATTAATTAAAATATAATTAATCACTCAAAATTATATTAATATTTACATGAAATTTAATATTTCTTCAAAACATGAAACCCCTAGCTTAAATAAAACACAAGGTGTTTTTCGGAGCTAATGCTCCTGCATCAGACTCCCCATGTAAGAAAATTCATGACCACCTGGTCATAAGTCTGGATAATTATTTCCTCCTGGATCCCAAATTTTAATTTGTAATCTTTCCTTGCTTGTCAATTGCTTTACTGCTGTTGTTATCTGCTATTGTCCTCCAGCTTTCCATATTTTGTGTTGTAGTGCTCCACTTGCTCTGCCTTCCAAGTCTGCTACAATCTTTCTTTTGTTGCTTCTCTTTTGTCTTACTGCTGCTGGTCTCTTACGGGATTCTTTCGTCATCAGTCTTCTGATACTTTCAATCTCTCGGTCCAATAAATCTCCTGGCTGCTGATTTCTAGTTGTCTGCTGAGCTAAGACGGCTTGCTCAGTTTTTACTTTCTCTATTTGTACTGTCACTTGCTGATTTCTTGCTTCTATGCTTGTTTCTGTTCTGACTGCCACCCGATCATCCATGCCCTCTTGTCTTCTGGAATAGAAAACTTCTTCTCCCTTCATTTGACTGCTCGATTGAGTCAAATATTCTCCAGTACCTGCAACAATACCTGCATTCACAAAACATTTGTTAGAATAAAAATCATAAGGCCTCAGTGCCTTACTTCCCACTGCCATCACTTCAGTATGCTGATCCCAATCATTCTTGAGACTATCAGTTAGTCTCTCCTCGACGTCATCTTCTTCGAGAATACCTCTGCGTTCTGGAACCTCTTTATTTCCATTCATCTCTGTCTTTATACTCTGAACACTTATCCTCTGTGCTTCTAGTCTTTGCTCCAGGACACTTAACTCATGCCATAAACCTGTCATCTCCTTTGAGAAACTTTCTGTGCAATCTTCAATACTTTCATAAGCCAAGCTTTCTGTTGTCACCATCTCTTCATCTGTCATCAGAACATAATTCTGATCCTCAACTTCTGCAATAAACTCAGTTATCTGTCCACCAATTTTCAAAAACAATTTGTCATGTATCATCCCTGTATTCATACACAACTCTTCAGTTTGAAAATTACAAGTTTCAACAGTCTCAACTGTTGGTTCATATACCAGCTCTTCGAGCTGAATCTCCTTTTTATTCACATGAACATTCTGTGATGTAACAGCAAAAGCATCACTGCTTTCTTCTTCAGAGTACTTATCTCCTGAAAGACTCATTTCCACACTTGCGACAACTTCATAAGATTGCGCATCCTCTTCAACACCTGTAACCACATCAAACTTATCAGCTACAAAAGTATAAGAGTTCACATTATCCAGCTGGTCTGGATCTACCCAATAACTCAAGAAATCATCAATGATCTCCTCCTCTGTTTCATCAATAGAAACCTCCTCTTCCAACTCAGCTGCTCTGAGTTGCATACATCTCAACTGTACATCCATCATCTGCTCTAACTTCCTCTGGCAATACTTCATACCTTCACCAACTCTTGACCAATCATCAGCTGGTCTTTCTCTTTCTGCCCCAACATTCTGAGTAGACTCCTTCGTTTTCATCTCCTCCTGAGATCTTGCTATCTCAGCATTGATCTAAACCGTCTTCAGATTCAATTCTCTCTCCTGAACAAACTCTAAAGCTTGCTCATCTCCCTGTACTTTACCTGCAAACATACACAACTTATCAGTTTTAAAATCACAAGACTTTTCAGTCTCGACTGCTTCCTCCAACACATCTTTCTGAACAAATCTGCATGTGGAATCTTCAAATTCCAACTCTGGCTCAAGAACTCTAAGTTCCTTTTTCAATAAGGCAATCACAATTTGCCTCAACTTCATTTGCAATTGTCGCCAAATCACTCTCTTTCCCTTCAGTGGAAAGATCCATCTTCTATTCTGGTTTTCCTGCTCTTGCAACCATTCTTCTAGTACCTGCAATTGTACCTTCATTACTGCAATTTCTCTTTCTCGGACTTCATCAGTCATCTCACCTTTATGGCATTCCTCTGAACCTCTTCTCTGATCCTCCATGATAATCTTCTCCATGAGTTTCTCACTCATCACGAGTTGTACTAGCCTCTGCAACAACAATCTCTTCTGCTACCACTTACCTCACCAAGCTCTCCTCACTCAGTCTTTTGGTAAGTACTGGTTCACTGCCTCTGGAACCTCTTTGAGCACTCTCCTCTGCTCACTCTCTAGGCTATCTCTTCAACTCACTTTCTCCTTCAGGACACTGCAATTGTCCTCTTTATCCAGCCTTCAGTTGAATGTCAGGTTCACTGCCATCATCTTATCTGCAATCATAAACTTCAATCATAAATTTCAAATCAGAAAAACCATCTCACCTTTAAGATATTGCATGATCTTGTCCCCTTTCACTTCTGCCATCTTGTTCACTGCATTTGTGTAGCTTGCATATCAAATTTAAAAATCTGATCTTTCAATCATTCATCACACATTCAAAAATACATTTCAGTTCTCAACTGTACTCATTCAAAAACAAACATCTTCAATAGAGCATTCCAACTCTGATACCAAAAATGATGCAGGGCTAGCCTGCAATACCCAGAATCTTTCCTCACATGCATATGAACATGCATCTCAGTTTTACACCCAAACCAAAAATCTCAATTACTGGCAAATTCACACTTTCCCATTTATATGTGGAAGCTATCTTTCAATTTATGGTTATAAAACCATTTCACCATCAATCAATCTCTGTATATGAGAGTTTCCAAATTCATGGAAAATTCATAACTTTTGAAATCTTCAATCATACCCAATGAAACAAATCATTCTTGATGATTCGAACCCAGTGAAACAATACACCCATGTTTTAATATTCCATTCGACATTATATTATCCACCCAACCAGCACAAGACAATGTATTTTCCACCCAAATATCAATCACATATATAAATGCGCTCTTCCTCCTTTACTTACCAAGTGGGTTAACTTCCTGCGTGCTTGTTTCAAATGATAGTTTGTCTACACATTCAAGTTTTTAATCGATAACAACAATTTCTCATATACTAAACTTACCACAAATGACTTGCCGTGTAAATCGACTTTCCTGGACGCATTCTGCCTCATCACTTATCAGCGTATTCATTGGGTATATCGCACCGTAACGCCTGTTCCCTTTAGCTGTATAATGCATTTGATTTTATAATCAAATTTGTTTTAAAATAAACACTGTCTGAATCAACGTTCTTACTCCATGCCTTTCTGCATCATCGATTCAAATCAACATAAAAATTTATACAGCATAAATGAATTCAGAAACAGATACTGCGCATGTTGCCCCTGCGCTTTTAACATAAATCATCACCGAATTTATTAATTTGAATGTCAAACATAATCCATTCCATTTATTTTACTTGTCGAAGCACAGCATTGCATTGCATACCAAAATATCGACTTATACAATCGATTTAACCCCTCACTACCGGCGCGGTCAAAGACTATGTATTACCCTTTCAAACATAATCGATACAATTTCTAATATATCAATTTCCTTTCTCCTATATCCAGCTCTAATCATGTCGACTTTTATAATTTAACCACAGATCAATGCATTTGCATTATCTTTTCACAAAACATTCATACCCAATTCAGCCTAATTGACATCGACTATTTAAATATGCGCCCAAGCAATGCTACAGGTCTTCAACTCATTATAACTCAATGCCAGTATTAACAACATCAAACTTATCACATTGGATTTGAAAACGTTGTTTTAATGTTGGGAGGTAAAGTCGATCCCAATCGGATCTGAGATCCATTGAATTAAATCAAATAGCACGCCTTATTCCCATCAACAAACCGATTCACCATTGCGAGTCTTAACACAAAGAACAAGGTTCGATTTCAATATGTAGCTTCAGCACTTTAACCTATATAAAACACATGGTAACAACTACGGAATTTTAAACTCTGCTCATCGCAAAGCTATGAAATCGACCTTCGACCAATTTGAAATTCATTGAAGTGGATATTCAATTTAACATATAAAACAGTCTTCCACCTTGTCATATTACTGTTTATGCTCAATCACCCATGCACACTCTTATTTCAAATCACAGCATTTAAATACCCAATTTCGAAATGCACCCATAAACTCTAAAACACACTTATCAAATTAATAACGAAAATACTTACAAACTATTCTTCTTGGCCAGATATCCAACAGTCGTGGCCCTTACAATTTGCTCAGAGGCTTACAGCCTTGGTTGTTCAAGCCTGCGCTCAATCACTCTTACACTCCTCAACTATTCTATTCTACCTCTATGCCTTTGAGGCTTGATGAATTTATACAATTTTAAAAATGATCTAATTTAAGCTCTATCCCTTTAAAATCTCAACAAATCCCTAAATCTCTCAACATCCCTAAAAGATAGATTTTTATCCCTAAAACATAGAAACTAATTCCAACTTAGACTCCATCATTAATTCTAAATAATCTAGAAACTAATTTCTCTCATGTTTCCAGGAATATGGAAACATTTACAAATTCTCACAAATAATTAATTAAAATATAATTAATCACTCAAAATTATATTAATATTTACATGAAATTTAATATTTCTTCAAAACATGAAACCCCTAGCTTAAATAAAACACAAGGTGTTTTTCGGAGCTAATGCTCCTGCATCAAGAAGCATATGATAATTCAATTATCCTATCAATTGTAAAGAAATAAAATTAAATTCATCCACTTACTCATTTATTTTATGAATTAATATTTAATAAAAAATAAATTTTAACTCAAAACTTATTACTACTTATAATGTTGATTATGAAAATGTCATTTGAATTAATCACATCATAAAATTATGCTCTAAATATTTTGAATCATCTAATATGATTTATCATTAACTTTCATTTTTACCATTTAATCTTTTATAATAAATTGATTTTTTTTTAATTAATTCAACCTACATTTTAATAATCAATGTAGATTACAAAAATCTAAAATCAAATACTTGAAATATTTTTAAATTAAAATTTTCAAGTACAATCTTCCGTGGGAACAGCAAGGTGAGGCAATGAGAACGACACATGGTCCGAAGCAAACGAAGGATTACAAGACATTGTAAATGGTCGTGGAGGAGTAATGTATAATCTTGAGAAATAAGTAAGCTATATAGAATCGCAATTGGAATTCGCAAAGGAAAAAGTCTCCAACCCCAATCGGCTTCCACAAAACCATAACTTGCAGCATGAGAAGCATTCTTATATTTTAAACATCACTACAACACGTTATGAAGTGTCCTTAGGCTTCCATGTATCTAAAACTACACGTGTTAACACGATTATATTGCCAGCACGGCCACTGTGCATCTTTTTAAGTGTGGGGATGCAATTTGATTTGAATTTCTATCGTATTGTTTTATTTTTATTTTTTTATAAAAAAATATTTTAGAATTTTATTTAAATTTATATTAACAAAGATAATTGGTATAAATTAAATGATTAGTAAATATTGATAGATATAAGTTTAGGAGACACCAAAATATGTTTATTTTAATAATGGTTAAAATTAAAAATAAAAAACATATCAACTAATTAAATTATAACTTTATTTTAAATTATTATTACTAATTATAAAAAGAATTAATATATAAGTTAAAGATATATACATTTTAAAAAATATGAAACAAAATTCTTAACTATCAAGAATTAGCCACATTTTACCATGAAGATTCTTAATTTGTAAATATGTCTGGTTATAATACCATGGGCGAATGCACGACTTATCATTATCACATTCCAAAAAATATTCACAATTCACTTAATATGACACTTATTCATAATACATTTTTTAATTATTCAATATAACTAGCAATTGCACCACATGTTACAAAGGAAACGTTGTAAGGCAGTAGCATATAGAACTAATTAATGCTTCTTTGACAATTGCTACAAGACGAAAAAATATCAACAAAAGGAAAGGATCATGCTACAATGAAATCTTACTACAATATTGCTTCCTTGAAGTTTACAAATCAAGAGGCCTATGTTGAATCTAAAGATCCAAGAACATTTTTTCTTTTAAGAATATGTTTTTCTATGTTATCTTTTCTTTAGTTACTCTTTGTGTCAACTTGAAGAATCTTAAAATTGTACTATAATGAACCTAGCTTTTGTACAAATCATACTTCCATATTGATGAGGGTTTTATATGGATGTCATTAACAATTTGATGTTGATTTTTTTTCATACTCACTAAGTATGTTTTTTTCTTTGTAGGTTCTAGACCTATTAAAGATTGTATAATCTACTAAGTTTTCATTGTATTTATGAGTATCTTAAAAGGAAGTGATTTATATTTCAGTAGATGATATGAATTTAGTCAAATAGTAAAAAATATATGGAGAGGTGGCTTTTATCACTTCAAGAACAATAAAAAGAAGGCGATTGAGAAAATAACTACAACAACAAGAGAGATTTGGTACCAGATGTGGAAATGGAAAACATGTCTTCCTCTGTGGTGTTGGCTACTTGGAATAGCTTTCTTGATCTTGTATAGAAGAAAGTAAATTTCAATCTACCTTTTACTACATTAACCATGAAATTTCCAACATTCAAGGAACACTTTCCATCAAATTTGGAGAGAAAAATATAATAGAGTATCACACTTTTCTTATAAGATCTAAATGCTCATGTATGTAACAGTGGTGGCTTCCATCACCTCAAGAGTAGTAAAAAGAAGTCTATTAAGAAAATAGCTCCAACACTGAGAGAAATTTGGTAGCAACTGTGGAAATGAAAATAGTGGTGGCTTTCATCACTTCAAGAGCAATAAAAACAAGTCTATTGAGAAAAAAATCTAGCACTAAGAGAGATTTGGAAGCAACTATGGAAATTGAAAACATGTCCTGCTTTGTGGTATTACATATTGGGCATAGTTTTCTTGATCTTCTATAAAACATAGTAAGTTTTTATTTAGATTATACTACATTAACCATTTGTAGTTTTCTTGATCTTCATGGCACACTTTCCATCACATTTGTAGAGAAAATTTGAGCAAATTATCACACTTTTCTTATCACATCTAAATTCTCCTATATATAATGACTACCTTGCACCCCATAGTTTAAATTTGTGTAAGAAGGAGGAATGTGAAGGTGAGATCTAGAATAAGAAGAGGGGAAGTCAGGATTGAGCAGTATTTGAATAATCTTGTTTGGGACTTGAAATCCATGTCGGAATACCCTTATTTATGCATCACACATGCTTTGATAATAAGTTGCTTGATTCTCTGAGGTGATTTGGAATAGAAAAAGTGTAACAACCTATAATCTCCCTATTTGAGACAATTTTATTAATTTGAGAGACATGATATTGAAAATTACTATGTTGGTGCAGTTTCGTGGTTGCTAAAATTATCTTTATGACTGGCCCTATACTTCCCATACTATGTTCATGAGGCCCAGGGTTATGTTAGTTGTATTATTCTAGTTGAATCTCATAAGTGTAACTTAAGCACAAATATATTGTTATCATTGCTTAATATATGCTTGTCAAAGAGACCATATTTGGCGCTTATTACAATATTTATAAAAAATGCACATAAATTATCAGATTATCTTTGGGTTTGCAATATTTATTATGTGATGGAGATAAATTTCCCAGTATATATTAAGTATTTTGCAAGTGATGAAATACCCTTGTTAGGTCCCTATATTACTAGCGTAATCCCTTATTGTTGTTAGTGTAGCCCCTTTATTGTTATTGTTGTACCCCTGTAACCCCAATATTGTTATTATTGTGCATTTACATTATTATTGTTAGGTTGGCTAGGATTGTATTGTGATCCCATGGACTCCTATATATAGAAGGAGGTTTTGTCGTTTGTATCATCCAAGAATTGTTAATTTATGTAATGTAAAGGAGGTTTCCCCCTTGAAGTGGTTTATTTCTAAGGCATTTATCTCTCTTTTATTCCATTTTTGGAGCTGGTTTCATAACATTTTGTATTAGAGCTTTGGATTCCAGGGTTTCATTGCTCCAAACAGGTCATCGTGGAATTTTCGCCATATTTTTTTTTCTACGAAGGTTTAGAATTTGAAATGTTTAACACATGAAGAAAAAATCCCGAGGAATGTCATGTAAACATTTTAGATCTTGCTTCACAATATTTTTGGAGATATGATCTATGGAAGTTAGAGTTTTTGCAGGCTCATGAATTTCATCTAAAATAGGTGACCATGGGAAAATTGTCATAACTCTCACTCTAGGCATCGAATTTGAATTATGTAAAATTTGGCCACAAGTACACAGACTGTGTTTTCTTTGGTATCAATTTTAGAGCCTACAGACGACACAATGATATGTGGCGCATCGTACAATTTTGCTCTACTAAACTAGTCCATAATTAGGTCATTGTGGGAGATTGGGCATAACTTTGCCTTGAAGAATCCAAATCAGGCCAGACCTATGGCATTGGAAAGAAGATTCAGAGGGCTACTACATGACGTAATTTAAGATATTGAAGATCCAAAATCATAAAGATAATTCAGTTTCAATATCTAGCTCCTCAAAAGCAAGAAAAATGTGTGCATTTGTTTTCAAATTGCATAAGTCTTGTTTGAAAAATTAGTTTGAAGTGATTCCAAGAGCATATTGAAACAAAAAAATCAGTATTGGGTTCTAAAATTCCCCCTAAAAATAAATCAACAGCCATTAAGCCCTGATAATACTCTACTATGAGTCATGAAGATGAAGAAGTGAAGCATGATATATCAAATATAAAAGAGCAAGTGCACCAAATTTCGCTCTCGCAAAGAGCAACAAAAAGTGAAATGGATGTTTTAAAGAAAGGCGTGGAAGCTAAGATGGATGGTTTGAAGAATGACATGGAAGACGTTGAAGAAAAATGGAAAACATGAAGAATGATATAAAAGCCTACATGGAGGACTTGACAAAGTTGATACAAGAATTGGTTCCTAATGGAAAAACTATATTAGAGGAAACTCATGATGAGAAAAAACTAAATTTTAATTGTGATTTCATAAAATCTAATGTTGTATAGAAGACCCACCATATTCCAATGATCGATATGAAGAAGTTTGATGGAAATGATCCCAGAGCATGGATACTACAGATGGAGAAATATTTTGATCTCAATAATGTGAAAAGCACACAAAAACTACAGATTGAAAATTAATATTTAGAGAAAAATACATTTGTACGGTATCGATGGCTTTTCTCCCATAAAAATAATTGTCACTTGGTCAATTTTTACGAAGGAAATGATAACACATTAGGAATTCAGGTTGGCAAGAAAAATTGAATGTAAAATTATGGTGACAAGGAAGTCTACCACTCACATCTATAAAGATGGAAATGTTGCTACTCCTAGAACTCCACAACCTACAAGGTTGACACCACAATAATTGGAAGAAAAGAGAAAAATGGATTTGCTACAATTGTGATAGCAAATATGCTAAAGGTCATAAGTGTGTTGAGAAGAAATTATTTTACATAGATTGTGAAGAGGAGGAAGAAAATGAAAACGAATATTTAATAAAAGAGGATATGCACCAAGAACCAACCGTAGAAGAAGAAGAAATGAGTCCGATCATATCATGTAATGCATTGGAATGAATTACCACTCCTCAAACTCTCAATATAGAAGGAGATATCAAGAAGAAAAAGGTAATAGTGTTGATTGATTCAGGCAGTACCCATAATTTTATTCATTGTAAGGTAGCCAACGAATTGAATTTTTTCCTATACCCAACCCAGAATGTCAAGTGATGGTTGCAAATGGAGGAACTATAAATTGCTTTGGAAAATTCCATTATATCAAGCTAGCCATGGGGGAATATGTAGTGAGTATTCAAATGTTGTCCATTCCAATGGGAGGTGCTGATGTTGTACTAGGAGTACAATGGTTACAATCTTTTGGGACGGTAGCTTTTAATTTTAAAGAAATTTTCTTGAATTTTTTTTGGAAGGAAAGGGAGTTGAATTATAGGGTATCACGGGGAAGGCGAGATAGATAATAAGCTCTAATTTCATGATAAAGTTCTAAAGAAATAAAAATGAGGCATAATTACACAATTATGCTCACTAGAAGTTCCAACATCAAAATCATCTATTTCTCCAAATCTCAAAAATGTAGTGGACAATCATTCCAAGAACTTTGAAACTCAAAAAAGGACTCCCATGTATTCGTGATCATGATCATGCTATTCATTTGATTTCAGGAAGTGTTCCTCCAAACATCAAGCCTTATAGATATACTTATGTCCAAAAGAGAAAAATTGAACGTATGATTACAGAAATGTTAGAGGCTATTATGATTCAACCTACTCAAAGTTATTTCTCTGCTCCAATAGTATTGGTGCAAAAGAAGGATGGATCATGGCACATGTGTCCAGATTATAGGAAGCTCAATAAGCTCAATATTAAAGATAAATTTACCATTTCTGTGATTGATAAATTATTGGATGAATTACATGAAGCAATCTATTTTACCAATTTGGATCTTCGATCAAGATATCATCAAATTAGAATGAAGACGAGAGATGTTTTGAAAAAAATATTTCGAACTCATGAGGGTCATTATGAATTTTCGGTCATCCCTTTTTTCCTTACCATTGCACCTTCTACATTTCAAGGGTTGACGAATTCCATTTTCAAAACCTTCCTTAGAAATTTTTTTCTAGTATTTTTTGATGATATACTAATCTACAACAGGTTTTAGAAGGACCATGTTCAACATGTTGACAGGGTGCTAAAACTATTGGAGGAGAACAATTATATGAAAAAACATCCAATGTTTCTTTGGAGTAAAAAAGGTGGAATATATGGGTCATATTGTATCTCACGAGGGTGTTAAGGTAGACCCTAAAACAATTAAAGCCATTAAGAAATGGAAACTACCCACAACCATAAAGCAGTTGCGAGGATTTCTCGAGTTAGCAGGGTATTATCGCATGTTTGTTAATAATTATGAGAGAATAGCAGCACCTCTAACAACATTATCGAAGACAGGTGCATTTTCATGGACTCCTAAAGCAACTAAGGGCTTTGAACATATTAAAGAGGCAATGTTACTAACACCGATATTAGTTATGCCGGACTTCACTAAAACCTTTATTATGGAATGTGATGCCTTAGGAAATGGAATTGGTGATGTTTTAATGCAAGAAGGAAGACCCATTTCTTTTGAAAGTCTCCCAATAAAAGGATATTATTTACAGAAAGCATTTATTAGAAGGAAATGTTAGCAATACATGCACTAAAGAAATGGCAACCTTACCTAATGGGAAGACACTTTAAGGTAAAAAATTATCATGATAGTCTTAAACACTTTTTGGAACAAAGACTATGTTTAGAAGAGCAGCAAAAATGGGTCACAACGATGTTGGGTTATGACTTTGAAATCATATACAAAAAAGGGAACCTAAATGTTGTTATGGATGCACTCTCAAGAAAGAATGAAGAGATAGAAGCATTGCTTTGTGCCATTTCTACTATCCAACCAGATTGGATAACTAAAGAAATGGATGAATGGAAGAAGGAAGAAGAATTTTGGACACTCATTCAAAAGTTGCAGCAAGATCCTAGTACATATGATACATTTAGTTTTAAAAATGATTCCTTATGGTACAAATATCTCTTATACCTTTGTAATAATTCCCAACTAAAACAAAATATTCTTTTGGAATTGCACACTTCTCCTTTAGGAGGACACTCAAGATTTTTTAAAACTTATCATAGGGTGAAAAAAGAATTTTTTTGGGATGACCTTAAATCTGATTTTCAAAATTTTGTGGGGAATGTTTGGTTTTCCAGCAAAATAAAGTTGAGACAATTAAGACCCTGGGTCATCTACAACCTTTATCCATTCCATGTCAACATTGGGAGAATATTTCAATGGATATTATCACAATTTTACCTAAGTCTGATGGAAAGAGTGTCATCATGGTGGTAGTTGATAGACTTACCAAGTATGCAAACTTTTCTGCATTATCACATCCATTTAAAGCAATTATAGTTGCTACTGTGTTTATGGAAACAATTCAAAATCTACATGGAAACCCAAATATTATTGTAAGCGACAGCGATCCCAGTTTTACAGGAAATGTTTTGACAAAATTATTTTCTTGTTTGGGTACTCAACTAGCTCATAAATCATCTTATCATCCTCAGTCCGATGGTAAAACTGAGATAGTGAATAAATTTTTGGAAGGATATCTTTGTTGTTTTGTATATGATAAAAAAACATAATGGGTCAAGTGGTTACCTCTCGCTGAATGGTTGCATAACACTTCCTTCCATACTATATAAAAAATGACCCCATTTATGGAACTTTACGGATATCATCCACTGTCCATCACATCATATTTAAGAGAAAATGCCAAGGTTCAAGAAGTGGAATATCACATCGAGCATCAACCAAAATTTCTCAAACTGAATGCAAATACTAAAATACTATAACATAACCTGTACCTATACAAATACTAAAATCAATGCAAATGCAAAATAGATAATAGAAAATTTTATCCATTATAAACATTGAAATCAATGCACTGTAATTAGCTCAACGAATAACTTAGTACAAGATTATGAACTTTATCAAAGTTAAAATCTATGGGAATATAATGAAGTTAATGTGCTTTTGACCATAGGAGATTGATATAAGTTTTATATTTTGATTTCATTCACCTATAAATTTTACTTTATGTGACCTTTACTATATATATATTCATTGATATTGATAATTAAAAAAAAATACCGTAATAGCTTTATATTTTTTTTTATACATCAAATTCTTCATAAATAAATTTTTACCAGCAACTACCCATTTTCAAAAGTTTCCCTGGTCCCTATCGCTTATTAAATATTTTTTTACCAAGAACTGCCCATTTCCAAATGTTTCCCTCGTCCCTATCACTTATTTTTAGAAGTTAAAGAATGAAAAACAACAACATTAATGTAGGTTATTATCATTATTTAATTGATAAGTGAATTATTCAAACTTCTTTTCATTCTTGATTAGCCTCTAATATTTTCCATTAAATTCATTATATTCCAACTCTAGCTTTGAAGAATTTCATTTAAATTGCCTTCAATATATTTTATTATTTATTTTTTAATTTCTTAGCTAAGTTATTTTTCTCTCAAATTCATGAATTGGATAGTTATCAAAAATAATTTTAGACATTATCTCATTTGGATTTTTATTATCAATAATTACTAGAATTTAACTATATAAATTTTGGTCAAGTAATCAATAAATTATAGTGGATTTTTATTAATAGTTCATCATACTAGATTTAATAAAAATAATGAAATATATACAATGAAGGTTACATTATATTAGATGAAGAATTTGCTAATTATTGTTTAGTTGTTTATGCATAAAATAGATAAAATACAGAAAATAGAGAAAAATAAAATATAATCACAAACCAACCACAATGAATAAAAGCTATGATCTTGGAAACTATTACAATAGAAAACCTACATAGAAGGTGAGGTTGCTTTTCTTTATTTTTATTAGAATTGAATAATGCAAGTACAAAGGAGTAAACACTCTCTATGGATTCAACTTAGATCTATAGCCTGATAGGATCTGCAGAACACTAACTCCCCTTGTTATGCTCTCTCACTCCATCTCATAGTTATTCTACTCCACTTTGGAACAAAATCTATTGTTGAATACAATATACCCCCTTTTCCTCTTAGTGACCCAATTATAACATAGATTCATATCCTACTAGGGGTCATGTTTGACTTGTTCAACTCTCAACTAGTGTTAAAAGTTTGACTATTGTAGAGTCTTCTTTAGAGTCCTCATGTAGCGAGCCTCTTTTCTGTGCGTAATGGGGGATTGACATGACATCCACTCATACCATGGTGTTCAAACATTGTAAGTGAAATATCAATAGCCATAATGTTTTCATGAAAATTCCAATCGATGTGATTCTTGCACTATTGTAAAGGTCTCTAAGTGTATAATAACGTCATGGGGTCCAATGCTTCAAAATGGAAATTTTACCCTAAAAACGATCTTTTAATGCATCATAATATCTTTGGAAGTGTTGGGGTTCCCACATTTTGGCCAGATTGGGAAGACCAAAATATGAGACAACATCAGAACGACTTTCAGATCTCAGGATCTAGCCCTCGTGGGTCTAGAGAGGGATCTCTCTATGTTATATCAAAGGTGTATATGTCTTTGAAGCTTGAATTTTAAAATGTTAGGCTAGTTATAAGCACAAGGTTTGTTTGTTGATTGTTTGTTTGGTTGCTGGTTATCAGGAAGGAAGGGTTCAATGTAACACAAGGATGAGAAAAGAGGGATAGGGCAGAGGTGAAGTAATCCATGAAATATTCAAAACCATTGGGCAATGGAGTCAGGAAAGGATTTTCTTGCTAATCAATAGGCGGGCTTTCAATTGCACTAGTCATCTAAAACATAGAATTTTAAAGATGATTGTGATATGGAAAGGTAGGAGGGAAGGAGATAACACGGATTCAGAGCACAAAGCTAAAGACCAACTGGTCACACAAGGATCCTAGTGGACAAGGCTAACTCTAATCCCCAGTGTTCCCAAATCTTCCAACTAAATCCTTAACAAGAAACATCTAAGAACTGAAAACGTTTAATTCATACATCAGAGAGCAGGCAATAACATCCACTACACTGGTTAAACCAACCAAAATCATTTCTTAGATAATACATTCAAAAGAGAAACATTAATGGCAAGGAGAGCAGTAACATAGGGTACCTAACAAGGGTAAATCCTATGCCAATATTCTGATGCAAGCCAGTAGAAACAAAATGAAATAAATGCAAATAAAAAGATAGGAAAACATCACCGCTGCTTCAGATCGGGATCCAAAGAAATGTGCTTGTCATATTAAATATCAATACCAGTCAAGTACAACATGCCAATGGCTGAATACTCAGTCTGAAAACATCTTCCTCAACCTATCTTACAACTTTACACAGAGACTGTGTCTCAAAAGAAACTACTTGCAGTTCTCTGATAACTGATCAACAACCTTTTACAATGAGTTTCTTCATGGATTTATAGCTCCGGAGGAGCAGAGGAGGTAGGTGTAGGAATAAATGCAGCATTAAACTTTGAAAAGAAAGAGGGCCGAAGCCCATTCTATATAAATCCTGTGCATTAATCTCTGGTGTTTTTCGGGTGAACGAATGATCTTCTTTTGACTTCAGATTACTCTGATATGACTCTGATATACTCTGACTGCAGTACTGTGTAGTACTCTGGTGCAAAAACAAAAAGACTGACTGGGCTTCCATGATTTTGAAACAAAAGCCCTAGTAGTTTTGGATTGTGGTTAAGGCGGAAATCTCCAGGAACACGGTAAATAATGGGACTGATAAGGCACTTTGTACTTTGGAATAATCTACTGATGTGAAACCCTGATATACATGAATTTTTGTGTGTTGTACCTTCTGCATGATCCATGGGATCACTGATCTGGTGCCTTACCTCCAAACCACTGTATTAAGGCTTAAGACCTTCAATGCTAAACGTTGAAATCCTTGATCATTAGTTGGTTTTTCTCAACTGCTCCATAAATGTCTTGATCTGCAAAATTTGGGCTTTAATGGCACTGGATAGATTTCTTGTGGAGATTGAACTGTCCTGGGTGATATTTATGTCGCCGCTGCATTTCCGGGTGTTTCTCTGTAGTACCAGCATCCAGATTTAATTCCGTCTGTGCATCACGCCATTGAAGTAGTACATATGAACCATGGCATTTTCTGCCTCTGATAACCCTGCAAAATATGAACATAGGTTAAGAAAACAATGGGGGGTCTGATGATGTGGATGACTACGGAGGAATGGCAGAAAACGTTGTGGAATGGTAGAAAACAGAGATGGCGAAGGGTTGGTAGAATGCAGAGCAACTTATACATGAAAACCTTATAAACATTGACCTTTGCATGAATCTATGCAATGGGATGGGCGGACGTATGACGGACACATGTGGAGGTGACGTGGCAGGACCAGGTGATGACGAAGAGTCAACAGCGGGGAAACGAATCTAGACCGTCAGATCTCATAGGAGATCGATGGATGAACATGCAGCATAGGACAACGATCGGTGGGCCAGGAATACGGCGATCACGGACTAAAACTCGTGCAGCTTTGTTGAGTGATGACCGTCGGATGGGCAAGGGAAGATCTGACGGATGATATGAATATCACTGTGTGCCCTGTACCAGAAGATAACATGCGATGGACAAGTGGTTTTGGGATCGTACAGGAGCCACGCATCGCTTGCTGAGTGGAATCGCTGGGCAATGGGAAAATACCGCCCGACCTCCATTAGCGGTGCGATGAAAACCAGGTTGTTTTCTGGCATAGTGCGTGGCGGGGACCACAGTGGCAGGTACACTCCGAATCGTCGATCTGTCGGGTGAATGGACGGCGATGGCGCGATCGGTGGTTTGAACGGGTGAATCACGAACTCCGCGGGGTTTAACGATCACCGTCCAATCTATAAAGATCAACGGCCTGGAGTGCTCCCGATATACATTGGATATTGGCACCTCCCACGCCAGCACTTGGTCATAGCGCAGAGTTCTATGGGGGGGAAGGAGCGGGGGCTAGGCCGGAAAGGGGCTAGGTCGAGATTATGAAGCAAATAAGGTTTTTGGTTCGTTTTTCAAGCATTTCAAGGCC
This sequence comes from Pinus albicaulis, assembly GCA_034641835.2. NCBI lineage: Eukaryota > Viridiplantae > Streptophyta > Pinopsida > Pinales > Pinaceae > Pinus > Pinus albicaulis. The sequence continues at coordinate 94,268,485 of CM076581.1, forward strand.
AGCCAAGGGCAACGATAGGGGAATGAGGGGATTTAGTCGTAAACAGAGGGAGTAAGGATGCTTTAGAGGGGATTTTGGGGAATTTTTAGGCAAGAAAGGGAAATTTAGGGGGAACAAAGGGGATTTTGACAAAAGTAACAAAGGGGGAAAATGAAGCATTTTGCAAGGGTATAAAGGGTAGAGTAAAGCCTTCAAGAGCATAATTCTTTATTGGCAAGCCCTACTTACTCAGAATAGCAGAGGGAAACAGTCACAAGGCAGGGAATCATGAAAAGGCTGTAAGGATGATGTGTTTGCAAGGGAAATGCATTCTTTGCAGGCTTATAAAACAAATTATCCCCTTGCTTGCTCGTCAAGAAATTTATAAGTGGCTAACAGTGGCTCCACATGGGGATGGATTCTTCTTGAAGGAGTCAAGATTTCAGAGAATAGATCTTTGGTGTAGGCCAGGTGCCTGCTGCTTTACACATCCCTTTCTTTCTTTACCTCGGCTGCCACAATATGAAGACATTACATCAGCAGAAACACTTTCCCGACAAACTACCTACCCACACTACAATCCTAGCATTTTTTCTTCTTCTAGGGTGAATTTGAGCTAGCAGACCCTTTACATCATTTTATTTTTAAAACAGAAAATAAACCTATTCTAAATCTACCGTTATTTCTCCATGAGACCAGATTAGACTGTTGGTCTCATTTGTTTCTCTACCTAATCTAGTATCTGCTGGGATTAGACTGTCCGGCAGATTTCTTCTCTACATTCTACAACAGAAAATTTAATACAGTCAAACTAGGATTAGACAGTATAGTTTGCTGTAGATTCCAAGGCATAAAGACAGTTGCACATGGACAAAAAACTGCAGGAAACTGAAACAAAACTTTGAAGGCTTGACATCTGAAATTTAAGTATCCTTCTTTCTTTTTTGTGACTCAAGTTTTGAGCATATTAGAGTCATTTCTTTTTTCATTTCAGCTCTGGTTTTAGGCATGTTAGAGCTGATTTTTCTTCTTTCTTTGCTGGTCCAGATTTTGGGCATGTTAGGACCAGCTGCTTTGCTTTCTTTGGCTCAGGTTTTTATCATATTATGAGCCAATCCCTTGTACTTTAGAGGTTCATGTTTTAAGCATGTCTGAACCTTCTCGCTTTTCCTCTGTTTTTTTCGGACATTTTCTCTTTTTCTTGAAAATAAAAACTGCAATGATATGTACAATGGAAAGGGAACTGGAAATTGAAAATCAGCAAAAGTAGTGTTTGAGCATCCCGCCATTGACAAGACCCCCAAACAGCTCCGTACCATCTAATTCCTGCAGGAAGAAGGCATTTGGACCCACAGTGGCATGGATGATGTATGGACCTTGCCACAAACTGTCAAACTTGTTGTGTTGTCCTTTATCCTCTCTTCTTGAGTCCCACTTTAGAACTTTATCCCCAATTTTAAAGTCAGCAGCTTTGGTTCTTTTGTCAAACAACCTCTTTCTGTTTTCCTGAACTTTGGCTGCTCTGTTGTATACCTCTTCTCTTGTTTGCTGAATATGAATTGTTTGGTTTATCCTTCTCACCATATTGTCTTCTTCTGTTTGAATCTCTTGGACTAGCTTGATCACCGGTACCCCAAGGCTAGTAGGGAACACTGCTTCTGTACCATAGACAAGCTAAAACAGTGACATGCCAATGGAATTCTTTGTTGTAAGCCTGTAAGCCCACAAAGCATGTACTAGCTTGTTATGCCATGACTTTTTGTTCTCTTCCAATAGCTTCTTGATGATGATCACTAGGCTCTTGTTTGATGATTCAGCTAATCCATTACCTTGAGGGTAGTAGGCAGTTGAATGACCGAGTGCTATTTGATACCTGTGACAAAAATAAACCATTTTCTTGGATCCGAAAGCAGTAGCATTATCAGTGATTATTTTCCTTGTGCAGCCAAAAAGAGAGAGGATATGACCTTCTAGGAAACTAATGATGACTGAATCTATGGCATTCCTAGTGGGTATGGCCTCTATCCACTTAGTGAAGTAGTCTGTGGCTGTTAGGATCCATTTTTGTTGTGCAGAAGAAGCAGGGTGAATCTCCCCTATGAAATCTAGGCCCCATTGCAGAAAGGGACCTTCAACAGTGATGGGTTGTAGAGGTAAGGGAAGGAGTTTTCTTTTGCCTTCAAAAATCTGGCATTTGTGGCAGGCAATTATCTTCTTATGGATATCATTGAAGAGTGTGGGCAAATAGTAGCCAGATCTGAGTATTCTGTTTGCAGTGGCTTTCCAACTCAGGCATCCTCCACATTCTCCAGCATGGAATTCTTGTTTAATCTTTTCGGATTTCGACTCAGGAAAACATTTAAGCAATAGGCCATTTGGGTTCTTCCATTATAAGCAGTTATTCAATATGCAATAGCTCCTGGCCTTTAGCTTTAAGAATCTGGCCTTAGTCTTTGACAGTTTATGTGGGGCATTGAGGTGTGCAAGCACATACAGAATGCCAGAATACCAAGGAAAGCTTTGAAGCCTTTCCTCAACAGTGGGATCAGGCAATTCTTGTTGCTCATCTGAGGTGTTTACCATGTTGATGTCTAAGGCTTGTAACTTTGATTCAGCCATTAGTCAAGCTAAACCTTGACCTTTAATTAGTTTGGTGGGTTTTATCTCAAGGTCATATTCTAAAATCATAGCAATCCATTTACCCCTCTTCCCATCTGGGTCTTGGGACAGTATATCTTTGACTATGATGCTAGGCACATAGGCTATGGTGTGGGAATGTAGTATGTACACCCTAAAGTCTTTCAAGGCCTTAATCAGAGCATAGGCCTGTTTTTCCATTATGTTCTATTTCAAGGGTGCATCTTTGAGTGCTTTGCTGAAGAAAGAAATGGGCTGTTCCATTCCCTCTGGATTTTTCTGCAGTAGGACTGCAGTTATTTTATGCTTGGAGGCAAATGAAAAAATCAGGAAATCTTTAGAGAAATCTTGGCTGATCAGAATAGGAGCTTGGGTAAGTGCAAGTTTGACTGATTCAAAATATTGTTTAGCTCCAACAGTCCATCTAACCCCCTCACCTTTCTTTAGCATGTTAGTCATATTCCTGAGGTGTTCAGCCAGATTGGGAATAAACCTCCTAAGGAAGTTGATTTTCCCAATGAAGGATTGTAATTCTTTGATGTTTCTCGGGTGTGTGATTTGTAGTATTCCCTCAACTCGTTGAGGGTCTATCCTAATTCCCCTTTCAGATATAATGTGGCCAGGAAGCTTTCCTTCTTGCAGCCCAAATATAGTCTTTTTCGGATTCAATGACAGGCCAAAACTTCTACATTTTTCAAACACTTTTCTCGGATGTTTCAAGTGCTCTTCTTCGGTCTTGGAGAAGATAGTTATGTCATCCAAGTAAATTACAATGAAATGCCCTATCTCATATGAAAAAGCTATATCCATCGCTCTTTGGAAGGTTGCACCAGCGTTCATCAACCCAAAAGGCATCTTTACATACATAAAGGTGCTTCATGGAGTGGTAAAGGCTATTTTGAGTTGGTCTTCTGGGATTACTAAGACTTGATTGTAACCTAAGAAACCATCTAGCAGGGAGATTGTCTTAGAGCCTACTACTTTCTGAAGAATGTGTTCCATTTTTGGCAGAGGGTAGTTGTCCTTGAGTGAGGCTCGATTAAGATTTCTGACGTCTATACACATCCTGATTTCCCCTATTTTCTTTCTCACGGCCACTAAGTTTGATACCCAATCAGAGAACCTCACAGGAACTATTATGCCCTTATAATACATCTTCTTAATCTCTTTTTCAACTGCAGACAATTGTTTTGGATTGATTCTGTGAAGTTTTTGTCTGAAGGGCTTCTGATTTTCTTTCAAACGTATTTTATGTTGTATAACATTTGTGTCATAGGTCATTAAGTCCTCGTAACTCTGAGCGAACATGTCAATGAATTCCTTAAAAAGATTAATGTATTTTTTCTTCATGTCCGTAGGTAGAGACCTAGCTAGTTTAATCATTTTGGGCTTATCTCCATTGCCTATGTTGCATTCTTCCACATCAGAGTCTACATGTTCTATAGTGGGATTTTTTGCTACATCATCAAAGTCAAAGAGGTCCTCTAAGGGTGCCAAGCCTCTGGGTATATTCTTATTTTTGGCCTGCAACACCTCCATCTCTTCAATTTCTGCATTTTCACACTTTCCAGTTGGACTTCCAGTTTCTTCAGTTAGAGTGTTTATTTCTATATTATGGGGTGGAGTTTCTTCATCAGAGGACTCCTCGTTTAGGTAGATGTTCTCAGATTTAGAGTCTGAATCAGAAAATTCAAACTCATTCCTGCCTACCAGGAAATCCTCAATCTACTTATCACGTTCAAAAACTTGCCAATATTTTTCATTGTCCGGCACTACAGGTCTGAATTTGGTCTAAATGATGATTTGTTGATCGCTGGGAGTCTTTGGATATGAACTAGCTAGGCAAGCTAAGCCGTTTGCAATGATATTTTGACTCCTAGGAACAAACACTAATTCGTATTCAACAAACGTTTTCAATAAATCCATAGTGTCATTCCTGTAAGCTCTCAATCTAGGATGTTTCGCTGTGTATTCACCATTCACCTGTTTAATAATTAGTTCAGAGTCCCCATCCACAGTTATCCTATGAGATCCTAATTTTCTTAGCAGGTTCAAACCTAGGATATGGGCCTCATATTCTGCAACATTGTTTGTACATTTGAAGTGTAGGTTGCAGGCATGGCTCTCTGCGTAATCACTCTCTGTGTTATGTATCCACATTCCTGCCCCAGCAGTTCTCCTTGTGCAGGACCCATCAAAGCTCATTTCCCACAGGGGTTCACTCTTGTTTTCGTTATCACTCCTTTCCCTACAGCTAGGTTTGCCATTATGTTGCGTTATAGGGTCTGCACTAGGCTATGGGCTGTCTAGTTTTCTGTTATGGATGTGGAAGTCAGAGAGGTTACTAGTTTGCTGATTGCATTCTGTTTCTGGTTCACTTTGCGTTATTGTTTCAGTGCACTGTTCAAGGTTTTCTACGTCGTCATCCTCTGAGTCTAGGGTAGCCATTATGTTAAATTCCATTGGCTCTGTTTCACCATGTGTACCTTTGTTGGTATCTACGTTTTCAGACTCTGGTCCCTCCAAAGATTTATCATTACAGAAGATAAAGGAATCCAGGTTTGTATGTACAAAGTATAGAGGAGAATTTTCAGGCCTTTTAGGACTACTAACCAGGAATTTCATTTCGGCTTCCCTGTAGAGTCTTCTAAGTTGGCCAAAGATTGGGATTGTGGCATAAGCCCCATCCATCTGCATTGTTCCTTGCAGCTTGGCTCCCCATGATCTTGATAATAACATGCCATACTTGGGTGGCACATCTGCCACAACAACATCCATGACCATGCATTTTTCTGGAATGTGGGCAAGGCTCACACACAAATATTTGATCAGGCCAAGACACTTTACTCTACTAGAGTCAAATGAATATAGGTCTTTATAGGGATGGGTTATCTCCAGGCCTAATATTTCAATCACTAATTTAGGCATCAGGTTGTGTGATGCCCCAGAATCATGCATTGCATTGTGGAGAATCTTATCATGGATATTAAGACTGATGTAAAGAGGGGGCACTACCCCTTCCTGAAACTTTCCCTCTATCTTTAGACCAAACAGAAGGGCAGGTTGATCATCACTCAGATTTACAGTGTCACTGTTCTCACCTAAATTCAATGCTTTCAAAATTTGGCCTTTATATACATCCTGAGTGGCTAGCTCAGAGAGTGGGACAGAGATTTTAATTTTTGCAATCCCACTCTCCAAATTGAAAGTGGATTGACTCTTCGAAATGTTCAACTCTGCTCTTTTAGCCACTGCTTTAGTGGCTGAATCAGTGTGTTGATTCTCATTATGTACAGTGTTTGAGACTATTTTATCAAGAGCATTGACTGTAGTGTCAGTGCTGCTAGATGGTTTTCCTTGTGTATCAGAGTTTTGGTTGTCCCTTTCTTTGTTCTTTCCAGAACTCTCAGCTGCTGATTTGTTACTTTTAGCGATTGCTTTAGGAGTTTTCTCAGGTCTTTTCTTGATGGTTACCTCAGAAGATTTTGGTTTGGCCATTTCTTGGCTCTTTTTGCTTCAAATTTCATATTGTTCCCTGACCTGCATCATGGAATTTTCAAATCCTAATCTGTAATCCTCAGTTTCTTCCCATTCCTCATCCCAACTAGAGGGTGAGGGTTGCTCTTCTTCTGAGTAACAGTTATGGATTGAATCCTCTCTTTCAAACATGTTTATTATGTTTCCCTCAGACTCCTCTATGATTCCCTCATCTTCATTAAGAAAATTCTCTTGAAATGGGGGAGTGACTTGCTGATCTGATTCTCTTTGTCTGTTGGGAGTATTATTATTTCTCCTAAAGTTTTGGTTCTGGTTTTTGTTCCAATTTCTAACTGTGACAACCATCTTTTCCATCATTTGCTATAGTTTTTCCATGTTTTTAGATAATCTATCATAATTCGGATCAGATGTGGAAGCTACATTGTCATATCTATACGTTACCCTCTTCTCAGATCTCAGTCTTGTTCTTTTCTCAATCAGTTCGCCTCTATGTTCACTGCTCCTTTTTGCATGTCCTCCAATGTGTTGTACTCTTTATCCCTAAGCACATAGGCCATGTCAGCGTCAAAGCCTTCAGGGTATTTTGCCAGAGCCATGCCTTGTGAAGGTTTCATATGTGGAGGAAGGGCATTGTAAATGCTGTTAAATCTTGTTGTGTAATCGTGGACACTCTCTCCTACATTTCTTTTAAGGCTCATGTATTATGCTAAGAGTTGGCGAGGGTTAGCCTTAGTTTCCCATTTGTTTATGAAAGTATGATATAAGGCTGGAAGATCATTAATGCTACTCAGAGGTAGGCCTTTAAACCATTTCTTCACATCACCCCCTAAGCTCTGGGCAAAGATTCTCATTTTGACTGTATCATCATCTATTTCCATGTAGTCAAAAGAATCTTACATCTTATCTACATGATGTTGGGCTGTGATGGACTCTTTTGCAGTGAAGTGAGGGATCTTTGACTGATAATCATTTGGTAAGGGTACTAGAGGCTGAGGTAAAACCAGAGGTGCATACCAGGCTGCCATGATGATGTTTTGATGAGGTAAAGGGTTGACTTGGACAACTGGTATGTGGATGACAGGGATATTATGACCAACAGAAGACTGATGAGTATATCTAGGGTGACAGAGCCCCAGGTTTTGTATAAAATGTATATCAGGGGGCGTAGAAGGAGGGGTATGTGTATTCCCAATATGTCTACCACTTCGGGGTGGTGAACCAGGAAGCTCAGGGTCTGGCTGGTCTAAAATACTAAATGACCTAGTTCTAGGTAATCTATTAGGTAGGTCTAGATCAAGGTGAAAGTGTGATAGAGTTGTAAGATCTTCAGGTGCAGAGTTAGCTCTATGGATGTGGCTGGAAATAGTTGGTCTTTTAGGTGTGGGAGCTCCTTTGAGGATACTCTCAGGGTTGTCAACTATTTCTGGTGGGTCTAGGTTAGGGTAAGCTCTTGTATGAATGGTTCTAAAAGCTAGAATGTTGTTTTCTGCCCAAGCAACTTAACCCTATTTGTTACTTCTACTGTGGTTGATGTTATTGTGGAGGCTGATCTCCTAGTGGAGTCTAATGTGAACCAAGATAATCAGCAGGCCTACTGATCACCAGTGGAGTCTTTAAAATGTTTTAGGGAATATGGAGTCGCCAGGTGGAAAGGTTTAAGATGTTTTTGGAGGGTACACTATCCACCACAGTGCTCATGAGATGTCCCCTTTCAGGGATATCTTATAAACACAACAAACTCTAACCAGAGATTGACTGGGAGGGCATTTACTAGATATGTCACCTCTGAAAGAGTGTGAGATTTGGAGGCTACTTGGCCCTTCCCAGACTCTGTCCAAGAGTATGGGGGAAACACAACAAATGGTATAGGGGTTGATGTGATAATAGGTCTATTTAACTACCAAACTAACCAGAGATTGTAGGTATTATGAGGCTTATAATATAGTATGGTGAGGAGAACTCAGAAGTCCCTAGCGGAGTCACCATTATGTTGGGGTTCCCATGTTTTGGCCAGATTGGCAAGACCAAAAGATGAGACAACATCAGAACCACTTTCAGACCTCGGGATCTAGCCCTCTTGGGTCCAGAGAGGGATCTCTCTATGTTATATCAAAGGTGTATATGTCTTTGAAGCTCGAATGTTAAGATGTTAGGCTAGTAATAAGCACAAGGTTTGTTTGTTGATTGTTTGTTTGGTTGCTGGTTGTCGGGAAGGAAGGGTTCAATGTAAGACAAGGATGAGAAAAGAGGGATAGGGCAGAGGTGAAGTAATCCAGGAAATATTCAAAACCATTGGGCAATGGAGTCAAGAAAGGATTTGCTTGCTAATCAATAGGCAAGCTTTCAATTGGGCTAGTCATCTAAAACATAGGATTTTAAAGATGATTGTGATATGGAAAGGTAGGAGGGAAGGAGATAACACAGATTTAGAGCACAAAGCTAAAGACTAGCTGGTCGCACAAGGATCCTAGTGGACAGGGCTAACTATAATCCCCAGTGTTCCCAAATCTTCCAACTAAATCCTTAACAAGAAACATCTAAGAACTGAAAACGTTTAATTCATACATCAGAGAGCGGGCAATAACATCCACTACACTGGTTAAACCAACCGAAATCATTTATTAGATAATACATTCAGAAGAGAAACATTAATGGCAAGGAGAGCAGTAACATAGGGTACCTAACAAGGGTAAATCCTATGCCAATATTCTGATGCAAGCCAGTAGAAACGAAATGAAATGAATGCAAATACAAAGATAGGAAAACATCACCGCTACTTCATATCAAGATCGAAACAAATGTGCTTGTCATATTAAATAGCAATACCAGTCAAGTACAACATGCCAATGGCTGAATACTCAGTCTGAAAACATCTTCCTCAACCTATCTTACAACTTTACACAGAGACTGTGTCTCAAAAGAAACTACTTGTAGTTCTCTGATAAATGATCAACAACCTTTTACAATGAGTTTCTTCATGGATTTATAGCTCCGGAGGAGCAGAGGAGGTAGGTAAAGGACTAAATGCAGCATTAAACTTTGAAAATAAAGAGGGTCGAACCTCATTCTGTATAAATCCTGTGCATTAATCTCTGGTGTTCTTCGGGTGAATGAATGATCTTCTTCTGACTTTAGATTACTCTGATATGACTCTGATGTACTCTGACTGCAGTACTGTGTAGTACTCTGGTGCAAAAACAAAAAGACTGAATGGGCTTCCATGCTTGTGAAACAAAAGCCCTGCTAGTTTTGGATTGTGGTTAAGGCGGAAATATAAAGGAACATGGTAAATAATGGGACTGATAAGGCGCTTTGTCCTTTCGAATAATCTGCTAATGTGAAACCCTGATATACATGAATTTTTGAGTGTTGTACCTTCTACATGATCCATGGGATTACTGATCTGGTGCCTTGCCTCCAAACCGTTGTATTAAGGCTCAAGACCTTCAATGCTGAATGTTGAAATCATTGATCATTAGCTGGTTTTTATCAACTACTCCATAAATGTCTTGATCTGCAAAATTGTGTCTTTAATGGCACCGGATAGGTTTCTTGCGGAGATTGAACTGTCCTGGGTGATATTTATGTCACCGCTGCCTTTCTGTGTGTTTTTCTGTAGTACCAGCTTCCATATTTAATTCCGTCTGCGCAGCGTGCCATTGAAGTAGCACATATGAACCATGGCATTTTCTGCCTCTGATAACCCTGCAAAATACGAACACAGGTTAAGAAAAAAATGGGGGGTATAATGATGTGGATGACTGCGGAGGAATGGCGGAAAATGTTGTGGAATGGTAGAAAACAGAGATGGCGAAGGGTTGGCAGAATATAGAGCAAATTATACGTGAAAACCTTATAAACATCGACCTTTGAATGAATCTATGCAATGGGATGGGCGGACGTACGATGGACACACGTGGAGGTGACGTGGCAGGACAGGGCGACGACGAAGATTCAACAATGGGGAAACGAATCTGGACCATCAGATCTCATAGGAGATCGACGGTTGAACATGCGGCATAGGACGACGATCGGTGGGCCAGGAATATGGCGATCACGGACTAAAACTCGCGTAGCTTCGTTGAGTGATGACCGTCGGATGGGAAAGGGAAGATCTGACAGCTGATATGAATATCGCTATGCGCCCTGTACTGGAAGATAACGTGTGATGGGAAAGAGGTTTTGGGATTGTAAAGGAGCCACGCGTCGCTTGCTAAGTGGAATCGCTGGGCAATGGGAAAATACCGCCTGACCTCCATAGTGCGCGGCGGGGACCAAAGTGGTGGGTACACTCCTAATCGTCGATCCGGTGGGTGAATGGACGACGATGGCGCGATCGGTGGTTTGAACGGGTGGGTCGCGACCGCCGTGGGGTTTAACGATCACCATCCGATCTATAAAGATCAATGGCCTGGAGTGCTCCCGATATACATTGGAGATTGGCGCCTCCCGGGCCAGCGCTCGGTCATAGCGCAAAGGTCTGTGGGGGGGAAGGAGTGAGGGCTAGGTCGGAAAGGGGCTAGGCCCAGATTATGAAGCAAATAAGGTTTTTGGTTCGTTTTTCAAGCATTTCAAGGCCAGCCAAGGGAAACGATAGGGTAATGATGGGATTTAGTCGTAAACAGAGGGAGTAAGGATGCTTTAGAGGGGATTTCGGGGAAGTTTTAGGCGAGAAAGGGAAATTTAGGGGGAACAAATGGGATTTTGACAAAAGTAACAAAGGGGGGAAAATGAAGCATTTTGCAAGGGTATAAAGGGCAGAGTAAAGCCTTCAGGAGCATAATTCTTTATTGGCAAGGCTTACTTACTCAGAACAGCAGAGGGAAACAGTCACAAGGAAGGGAATCATGAAAAGGCTGCAAGGATGATGTGTTTGCAAGGGAAATGCATTCCTTGCAGGCTTATAAAACAAATTAGCCCCTTGCTTGCTTGTCAAGAAATTTATAAGGGGCTAACAGGAAGGTTTCAAGCCAAAATTATTCAAATAGGGTCTAATTAATAAAAATTTTCATGCAAACTAATTTTTCTAAACTTTTCCACTCTAAAGACACTAAGATAGATGAAAAGTTATGTAATGATCGAATTCATATCATCAAGTCACAATTTTCATTATTGAAATTACATTTTTGAATAAATAACTAGATTTATCTCCCTCAATGATATCATTATTCTAAATTTCTAATTGAATTATGCTCATATGAATTCATCCCTTATATGCATACACATTGAAATCAATATTTATAGGCCACTCCACTTTATCTTGTAGTTACACATGCTATACTTATGTAAAAAAAACTAAACACATACATAACGGAAATACATGTAGAAAGAGAAGGCATTGAAGAAATCAAGAGGTCCCTCAAAAAGAATATATGAATTGGACACATACCTATCTATCTAAGTATTATTATTCTCAAATGCTATCAATCATACACTAGCCTCAAAATTGTTCACACAGCAATAACCTACAACAATTGCATTTGCTTATTTATTTTTGATAGTCCTCCTTGATGTAAAAATGCATTCTCTATGACGTATAATAACTCTGCATATTGCATTTTTTCGTTTCCTAATGGATCGATGAATATATCAGCCATATTTTCATTTCTATTACAATATATCTAATAGTTGGTATTTTCTTACTAATTTTGGTAATGGAGTGTAATTATACATGCATGAGTTGCATGACATTATAGTTATGAAAGTATGATTCCTCCCTTGTGTGTGGATGCCAATATTTATGGATATATAACTCCATTATGCATAATTAACTGACACTAATCGATATTATACTTTTTGTTTAACATTCAGATGAAAAATTAATCAAAACGTATGATTCCTCCCTTGTGTGTGGATGCCAATATTTATGGATATATAAATCCACTATGCATAATTAACTGACACTAATCCATAGTTTATTTTTTGTTTGACATTCACCTGAACAATTAATCAAAACGTAGTCCACAATTCCTTTCTACAAGAGAGTATTACAAATATGTGCTCAATTCATTCATTAAGAATCAATTCAATTTGTTCTATTTCGTATAAATATTTGTCTCTCATTATTTTTTTTTCTCAAAAATGTAATTTGTAGTGTTATTTCCTTTTAGAACTGGATTCTTATGTGCATGTGATCCAAAAATCCTAGATGGTACCAGACCATGGGAAAGACTATAGGGATATGAAATTATTACTCATTATAGGTGACAAAGTATTGAAGTACACATAGAAAATGGATCAATTCTTATTTTCAATCCTCACACCATTCAATCATTTACAATGGAATCCCGACATTCAAATTGTACTAAAGAGAAAAGGATTCTATAGGATTACTATGGGAATGAAAAAAAAAGATTAATTCCATTGTTGAGAAAAAGAAACATTTTAATAGGATGGATCGAGCATATGGGCTATTATGATTATCAATAGATCTCCAAATCCACTTTTATAGGTAGATTTTTGTTTTAAAACTAATAATGTCTCGACCAGTTTTATTGTTTACTTTGGGAAACTGGATGAATGATCATGATGCTAGCTTGATCATAAACTCATAATGTTGATCCCAAGCATTTTTTGACACCATAGAAGGCTTCAAAAAGTTTATATCTTTTCTATGAAACTAAATATGGCATGAAACTTGTACCTTAAAAATGATAGGAAACCAATAATTACAATCGTCTTTGAGGGGAAGCCTCATTTTAAAAAGAATACAATGAAGAAGAAAATATTTGATGATCCTCAGATTATGTCTCCTTACTGTATATATAAGAGACAAAGAGCACAATTATTTTAAAATGATACCATGAAAGGTTTTAGCCCAAATAAGAACATAACAAGATAAATGTAATCATTCAATATATAGGGCTTAATAAGGGGTGTTATGGTTAACATGGTATTTATTTATGGGTTAACATTTCCCTACACTTCAAACAAGTGTCATCCACTACACTTGAATAACTACTATTATTTCACACAAGTAAGTAATCTTACATTGCTACATCTTCCATTGGTAGGTTCTTATATTTGATCAAGTACTCAACAGCTACTAGATTGCTTGGTTTCTTAATCCTTCTTCCAAGGATTAATTCTAAATTTAATATGAATTTCCCGTCTTCATTTATCTTTGGTACTGTTAGATTCGGTCTGTTCATCCCTCCGTCAGAGATGAAAATCTCTTTTGTTGCATTTCATTTTTAGGTGTCTCATTCACTTCAGTCATTTGCATTCCATTAGGAACATCGGTCTTCTGATGGAAGGGTTTTTTCACTCATGTCCCTCATGTCATGTACCTGCTAGTCCATGTCTATTCATCAAAATCAATTTTAAGTCATTTACAATCTTGTTTTGGTATCTTAGTCAGCAAAGAGTCATCTCAGTCATTAGGTCTAGGGTTTCACAAATTTTGTCTTCAAAGTGTCCAATAATGCCAGCAGGCGAGAGAGAGGTTCAAAATAAGTTTTCATTTCGAAAATTTCATCGTCATAATGTTAGATCGTGATTTTTCTTCAAAACTCTGTTTTGAAGAAAAATCGTCATTTCGTCTTTTGTAATAAATGCCATGTATATTGTCAAAAATTTTCAATTGTCAAAATCTTCAGGCGCAGCCCTGGTCGCCTTTGCCAAATTTCGTGCCAGTCATCCCTGTAAAAATTTGACAAAAGTTTCGTCATTCAAGTCAAAAAAGTCAAAATGGAAACAAAAACAGACTTTGTATTAGAAAGTGAAAAGTGCCAAAACCAAAACATAAGAAAGTCGGTTTTAAAGAAGAAAAAATCAAGTTATCCAATATATAAGGTAATTCCATTGTTTCTACAACCCATTTTCACGCCAAAGACATCATTAAGCAGAGTCAAAATTAGTGGAAGAGCGAAACAGTGGTATGAAGGCCAAGCAGTTGGTGAAGTTACCTGCATGGCGCATTGGGTAAGGGTCGTGACGCACACAGTGGTCACGGCATACAACTATTTTTCACTGTGAAAAACACAACGTGCATGGTGCACAAGAAGATCGCGACGCATTGCGTTATGCACGTGGTGCATAGGCCTGAGACCGAAATTTTTTGTCGGTCTTCTCCAAAATCACATTTTTACTGGTTTCTCCATGCTCAAGTAAGTTTATAAAATTGCTCATAGCTGGTGTTTGGAGTTGTTTGAAGATTGGTTTGAGAATTTGAATGCCAAACGTAAACCCTATCTTCTTGTCAAAAACTGCTCCTTAGGGTTTGGATTTCAAGTTTTAAAGGTCTGATTTTTGTGCCAAGTATTGCAAATCCCATTCTCCATCTATGGTTCCCTTCCCCATCACTGTCATATCATCATACAGTCCCTCCCCTTTTCCCCTATGTCACAAAGCCACTCATATCACTTGTTCCCATTTATCCCTATCCCTAAACCCTTCCTTTCCTTATCACTATCACTCTCCCATATCATTTGAAAAATTCCTAAATCCCCAAACCGCAGATTCCTAAACACAGTCAAGTGACTTTTATTACACTTTAACTTCACTTGGTTGAAACATATTTTTCCCATAGTCCACTATACCCATTGTCCTTTTTTCCATAGTCCGTTCCTACTTCGCATATTTTTGCAATTGAAACAAAGGCACCAATTTTTCATTTTCAACAAACCAAACATACACTTGACATATACCTTGCAACACCATGACGAATACTGAATCATCATATGAACAAGACAGTGATTCTACCACAGAGCTGCATGCACCGAGAAGGCCTCGTAAAGGAGGCAAACATGTGAGAGAGGAGCCCACCTCATTGACTCAGTTGCAGGCCTGCCCACTTGCCATGGCATGTTTCCGAGAGAAGTCATGCTATCAGTATCGTGAAAGGATTTCTCAGATTCAACATCATCAGGAGTTAGCCCAGTTGTTTGTTTTACATTTGCGTGATGGTCAGGTTACTCTTGCTGGTGTAAATTTCACCTTGACACCAGAAACCATTTCTCAGGAAACAAGAATACAAAATGTAGGTGAGGAGTGGAACAAAAGACAACAGGTGGATAGAGTGCATTACAAGCCATACATCAGGCCTAGCTATGTGAGGCAGCTCAGCAGGGTATTCCCATTCCAGTTCCTAAAAGAATCCTATGCGCCATTGATGAGACTCATTATCAGATACTTCAGTTGTGAGGGCCGGTTCTCACACCTCTATGCATACCACATCAGATTATTGATGCATTTCACGAGAGTGAGGATGATGAACATTCCTTATTTCATGTGCCGAAACATAGAGAGGATGACTACTCTTGTGCAGAAGAAGACTCCCGAGCAGCAGTACAACAACATTTATCATTATGCACTCATCAAGATCATTGTGGTACATCAGCTTGGATTGCAGGGCATTGCATGTGAGGATTTCATTTCCTGTGACTTATTCACAGCCCCTCAGCCTCCTCCAGAGATTATTCACGATGCAAGTGAACCTTCACATCATTTTGAAGGTCCCGAGACAGAGCCTATCAGTGTGCCAGTATTTGTTACTTATCAGAGAGGCACGAGATCATTATTTGCAGTAGCCCGACGAGTACTATCTCCACCCGGGGTGGAAGGGGTCTCGTTGCCATCGTCATCAGCACAGGTATAGGTACAAGACAGGGGAAAGAGGCCTATGCAGGTGGAAGGTCCTTCAGGAGACCAGGATACTTATTTCATGTTGATTGATGTGGATTTGAGCTCTCTAAGCTCAAAACTGAGAGAGATAATTCAGGAGCAGAAACCTGAGATCGACAAATTGAACGACAAGTTGCAGAGAGCTCAGTGGGTCACAAAATATCTGGAGCAGCGCAACATACAGTTGGAGGATCAACATATGATCATGGAATTGCAAAACATCCGTGAGAACCGACAAGCTGCCCGAAGAAGCCCATCCGAGATGACACCTATTGAGCGAGAGATTGAGGCCGATAGAGAGAATTGGCTTGAGAGAGTCAACATTCATCTTGAGAAGCTATTGGAAAAGGAAAACAAGGAGAAGAACATGCTCAGACACATGAAGAACCATTATTGGGCACGCACACATGTTTGCAAAGCGAAGATCAAGATCCTAAAAGCGAGGCTGAGGAGGGCACTGAAGTGTCGTAAAAGACATGATAGGCTCCAAATCTTGGCCAAAGCTTCTTTTGATGAGCATGGTACTTGAAGAGGGACCTTCAGCCAAAATTTCAAGGAATTTGGGAAAAAATTTGTCAATTTTGAATTTTTTTTGGTCACAAAACAAGTTTTCCTGCCTGACGCGTAGCGCCACCTTGCGGGCGCTTATAATTGGCAGCTCTTCAGGGGGAAAAATTTGCATTTCTAGATTTCTGATGAAAATTTATTCATTCTCATGGATTACCTAAGGAATTCATCAAGTTCTGGGTTGCCTAAAGGGTCAAAAACACCCTAAAAATGGCCTTTCTGCCACTTTTTGCACACACAGGAAACAGTGTTGGGAGATTAAACTTTTGGAGGGAAAATGGAAACTAAAGCTAGAAATTCCACTTGGGTTGGAAGGTAGACAGGTAGGGCTTTCCAACAAGCTATCATGAGCTCAATTTTGACTTCGGGAAGGGCCTCAAAATCAGCTCCAAACTTGTGCTACGCATACAAATTCTGGGCATGGCGCATAGAGGATTTTGGCCTATTTTTCACTCCACAGCTCAGAATTTCGCCTAGTTTTGACCAGTTTCAATTTTCTATGTAACTCTTGATCTACTTTGATGTAATTTCATGATCATGATGTAATTTTGGCACATTTTTTACTTTTTCTAGAAGATTCATTCACCAAAAGGTGAAATGTGAGTGAATGGATCAGTTTCCTAGCATATAGAGGCAAGTTGTTTTATGGCCTATTTTCTAGTTCCTAGTTTAGATATGGTTGAAACAGCTCCTAGAATGATGAGATTGACCCCTAGAGGCATGGGAATGGGTTAGGCTTGTCTATATGATGTATTCTCTCATTCATTTTCAGGGTTGGACATTTGGGATTGCTTAGCACTTCATTGTACATTTCATTCTGCAATTTTGGCAAAGGAATAGACCAGGGTTTGCAGCCCTCTTTGGGATCCTTGTGGCTCTGTGTTTTGATGGTGTTTTCCTCTATGTATCTGTAAGTTCACTGATGTTTTTGTGTACCATTTTCATTCTCCTTTCTTCTTAAACTGAACAAACAAGTTATAAAGGTAGAATTCATTGGTTTGCTTTTGCTCTACCTTCAGTTTTGTTTAGTTTTTCATGTTTTCATCTATTTGAGGAGGAATCTTGAGACCCTCTTGCCCTCTTCAGCTCCTCACTGGTCTGATCCATCCATTCACTCAATCTAAAGCATCAAAACTATTTCCTTCCTTGCCCCAATCAGAACTCTGTAAAAACTAGGCCTAATCCCCGCACCCAAAACTGCCTTCCCCTTTGATCCAACAAAAACGCCCAAAAACATAATCAAACTCCTTTATTTGTATAACTAGCCTAAAATTAGCTTTTATATCAGTCATATCAAGCCCGATTGATTAATGTTCGCTGAGATTGACCCGGAGAGAGCCCTCTCCTATTCTGGTAGGGCTAGCTACCAGACTGAGCGTGGTTTGATGTTACCCTGAACTCTGCCTTCCTTCAGCTTGAGGTAGATTTAGGCAATAACATAGTGGCAACCATACTGGGGAAGAAAATAGTTTTCTTGTTGGTGTTATTTGTTTTCTAAGTTACAGGCGGAGCCTGAAGTTAGCCAGGTAGTCTTCGAAACGCTTTTGCTTTGCATTAGCGGAAGTAGATAAACGTTGCTTCAGTCAATCTCCGGTCTAGCTTGTGAACATGACACTTGACTTGTAAATTACCCTAGTATATCAGATCGTTCTGGACTTTTGGGTGATGAGTCTAGAATTTGATAGGCTGAACAAGTTGGTTTTGTCCCTTTGATTTTTGAAATTAATCCGACACACTGGCTTGCAGAAAACATATTAGAGAAAATCCGGATCCTGATCCACCTCCAGTGTATGAGAATCCCAATTTGATTTCAAGAATCCTCCATCGAGAAAGTCCCATGATCCCTTTGTTTAAATCTCATTCATGTCCTGCTATTTTTTAATATCTTGAAGATATTGAACTTGACGAGCAATTTGAGGAGTCGTTGTTTGAAACTAAGTCTGAAAGTGTTATTAGTTCTACTATCATAAATCTCGAGTTTATCAAGTATCTTGAGATTGAACAAGCTAATAGATCCATCGATAGTTACATCTTGAATATTCAAAACTCCATTATGGCAACAAATATTCCCGAGTTTATAGAATCTGCATCTGAAACTCATGGGCCATCAGCAGTTACATCCGGTTCACAAGTTCATACTGAGCCTTCCTTCATTATTACCATTCCCATGCAACCATCTACCTCCGATCAACAATCTGCAATATTTTATCCTCCATCCCCACCACATACACCTCTTACATCTACTGCTCCTACTCCACATGTTTCTCCAAGACAGATTATAAATCCACCAAGAGCAATGGTTGCCAGATTCACACCTATTGTCCTACCCCAAAATTTGGATGCTATGCCCGCTGATTATCAAAGTAAAATCCCATTGTTTGATGGTACTCATCAGAGTGTTCCTGCTCAGCAGCATATTGATAGAATGGCAGACTTCTTTGATCTTCATGAAATTTATGAAGAAAATGTGACCATGAGATTGTTTGTGCAAACTTTTGGAGGTGAAGTACGTAAGTGGTTCAAAGCTTTGCAACCTAGAAGTATTGCTACATTGGCTGAGCTGCAGAGAAAATTTTTAGATCGGTGCGAAATAAAGAAAGATCCTCTTCAAATCACTTATGAATATACCAAGATCAAGCGCAATCCTGGTGAGTCCGTCCAAGACTATTGTATCAGATTTAATGCGGTTTATAATGCAATTCGTGATGATCTAAGGCCATCTAAGAAGTCAGCTTTGTTAAAATTCCCAGATGGTTTTGACTCGGACATTGCCTATTCATTACGGGGAAGAGATCCGTCCACTTTTGAGGACATGCAGAAAATTGCGGTGAGTGTTGAAGCGAATTTGAATGACAAGAGAGCTAGATTGAAAGCAGAGAAGAAAGTTGTGATAAAGGAAGAAGCTTCTACTTCATATCAACTACTTCGAAAAGTGGAAAATATGTTTGAAAGAATGACACTTGATAAGCCCGAACCGCAGATTAGAAATCCCAACTTCCGTGGACAACAACAACCACAATTCAGGATCAAACAACGAGAGCAGCGAGCACCAGAACCGCCAACACAACAGCAGGTAAAGACTCCTTTACAGCAGAATTTTGTTGGTCCAGAATCAGATGATGAAGACAATGTAATTGGAGAAGAAAATCACTTTTTTACACCTAATGACATGCCAACCTTTATCACTGAAGATGAGGAGTTTGCAGAAAGTTCAGCTGCACAAAAGGATGAGGATTTTATCTTGACAAATGAGATAGCTCTTGAAGAAGAGTCGGATGAGTATCAGAGAGGTTATATGAATGCTTTGTCCGCCCAGCAGAAACAATATTCACTTAGAAATAGAGATGTGCTTATCAACCCAATCCAAAAGAGAAAGGAAGTTTCAGCACCAAAGAATGATGTACCTATTGCACAAAAGAAGGGAAAAGATGTAGCTGATCCTGCTACAAGCAAGTCTCCATCAGCAAGTGAAATATCAAATCAGCCAATTGTATCGAGGGAGAAAGCTGAAAGGAAAGATGCTCCAGCCAAAGAGGTAGAAAAAGTTTCAGCTTTTAACTTAGAGAGTGAGATTTCTAAGTTAAAAGTTTCCATTCCTTTGACTGAGTTAATGAGAAATAGCAACTACAAGGGTCAAGTATCTAAAATTTTGAATTTCGATCCAATGTCTGATATGCTGAATGTGGAAGATGATCAACCTGAGTTGATATTTGGACTAGCATTGGATGGTGAGTCTCTCGATAGTGATGTGCCGCCTTTTTATATCAGCCTTAGATTACATGATTTTGTGTTACATAATGCCATGTTTGATTTTGGAGCTTCTCACAATCTCATGCCGAAGGCGATTATGGAGAAAATCGGATTGGACATCAATTGGAAATATCATGATCTGTATTCCTTTGATTCCAGCAGAGTAAGATGCATTGGGTTTATTAAGGATTTGGTGGTAATTTTAGATCATATTCCGACGAAGAATGTTTTGATGGATGTGGTTGTGGCAGACATTCCTCCTAGATTTGGCATGCTTCTTTCCAGATCTTGGGGAGCGAAATTGAAGGGAACATTGCAGCTTGATTTCTCCTATGATACCATTCCTGTGTTTGGTCAGATGAGAAAACTATACCGGGAACAAAAAATGAAGTATATGATCACGAGAAAAGAGAAACCGGTAAATCATCCGATTAATTATGTACATACAGATTTAGAGTCTTTTTTTTGTATTCAGATAGTTTCAATGATGTAGATAGTTAGTTAGTTGAATTAGAGGACATTCCGGAGATCACAGAAAATTTCAGAGAAGTTTTGATGAAAGAGAGACAAGAACTTGAGAGTTCCGCTAAGCAATCAGCCTTCCAAAAACAGCAGAAAGTTGAGGGACAGCAAGCAGAAATAATAGAGAAAACGAAATTTCAGCACTTGGAAGAAGATGAAGAAGGTTTATCGACTATGGATTTCGATGGTGCCATTGGGAGTGATGGTGCTGGAATCAGCATTTGGGTACGTAGTCCGTTTTCCACCCCAAACAAGGTACCTAGCAATGTGAGAGTTTGTTCTTAAAAATTATCATTTGATTGTTCGAATAATGAGGCAAAATATGAAGCTTTGATTGCTGGTCTGAAAATACTTAGGAAATTGAATGCTAAGAGGATTGCAGTGTATGGCGACTCCGAGTTGGTAATTAAGCAAGTGAAGGGTGAGTATCAAGCTAAGCATCCTCGAATGCAGGCTTATCGAAATGCTGTTCTTGATATCTTGAAGTTATTTTCAGACTATACTTTGACTTGTATCCCTCGCATTCAGAATGGCATTGCGGATGCTCTTACTAAGGCAGTAAGTAATTTGAAGATTCCAATGAACTCAAGTAACAAGTTTGAAATCCATGTGAAACATCGTCCAACTGTCCTAGATAATCAAAGGTATTGACAAGTATTCCAAGATGATGATGAGATTGATGAATTTATGCAAAACAAAGGCAAATTCAAAGAAACTTCAATTGACATGGAAAATTATGATGGTGAGGCTGATGTGCAAATAAATTAGATGGAAGTGTTGCAGCTGAAATATAATGTCATTCCTAAGGGTTTGATACCTTTAGAAGAGCTCTTCGATCAAGATGACGTAGCTAAAAAGCCAACCTTACAGCCAACTGAAAAGGGAGTTGAAGATGTGAACATTGGAACAACTAAAAATCCAAAGATGGTGAAGTTATCCAAAGCATTGCCACCGGAGGTAAAAGCAAAATATGTTAGTTTGTTGTCTTCTTTTGCTGATGCTTTTACTTGGGATTATTCATACTTAAAGACGTATGATACCAACATAATTCAGCACACCATTCCTATTAAACCAAATCAAAAGCCTTTCAGGCAGAAGTTGAGAAGGATAAATCCGAAGTTGCTGCCCTCAATTGAGAAGGAGGTCAATCGATTATACAAGGCTGGTATCATTGTTCCTATAAGATTTTTAGATTGGATTTTCAATTTGGTGCCCATACGCAAAAAGATAGGTGAGATTCATTTGTGCATTGACTTAAGGAATTTGAACAAGGTTTCTTTGAAAGGCAATTATCCATTGCCCAAAATGGATCACATATTGCAGCGAGTAGTTGGAACATCTCGTATGTCACTACTCGATGGTTATTCCGGGTATAACCAAATTTTGGTCCATGAGGATGATAGAGACAAAACAGTGTTCACCACTCCGTGGGGAACTTTCCATTATGCCAAAATGCCTTTCGGTTTAAAGAATGCTGGTGTGACATTTCAGCGCGTAATGGATATGGCATTTGCGAATGAGAAAGATTTTTTCTTAGTTGTGTACCTTGATGATTTGACAGTCTTCTCCAATTCTGATGAATAACATCTTTACCATTTGAAAGTTTTTTTTCAGCGATGTAGAAAGTATGGTGTGTCACTCAATCCGAAGAAGAGTTTGTTTGCCATGGATGAGGGAAAACTACTTGGTCACATTATCTCAAAAGATGGCATCCGTATTGACCCATCACGAGTTAAAGCTATTCAGAAAATTGATCTTCCCCAGAATAAGAAGGAAATTCAGTCTTTTACTGGTAATATGAATTTTTTACGCCACTTTGTGCCTAATCTTGTTGAACATCTAAGAGAGATTACAGACATGCTTAAAAAGGACAGTGTAGTAAAGTGGTCTGAAGAGGTGGTAAAGTCTTTCAATCTAGTGAAGTTGGTTCTTTCTTCAGCTCCTGTTTTGATCAGCCCGGATTATACTCAGGATTTTATTTTGTTTTCATTTGCTTCGAAGCATACTATGGCAGCAGTGCTAATGCAGAAAAGAGATGGACATGAAAAACCAATTTCCTTTTTCAGCCGTACCATAAGAGATGCAGCCTTGAAATATAACATCATTGAAAATCAAGCTCTTGCGCTTGTGAAAGCATTGAAATATTTTCGGGTATACATTATGCATTCTCATATTATTGCTTATGTTCCTAATGCTGTTGTAAAGGATGTTTTAGTGCAAACAGATCTGGAAGGGAGACGGGGCAGATGGATTGCAGCCTTGTTGGAGTATGATGTGGAGATAAAGCCTACAAAACTTATCAAAGGACAAGGGCTGGCAAAGTTAATGGCTGAATCGAATTTGAACGCTTTGGACATCAATCTTGTTGCTGCTATGTCTGAAGAGAATGAGGAAGTTCATCATTTCAGGTATCAGAAATCTTTGTGACGTCTCCTTGGTATTCAGATATTGTATATGTGCTTCAAAATTTGTCACCACCACCCAGCATGGATCGAAAAAAAAGTAGAACTCTGAAATTGAAGGCTGCTAAGTTTTGTGTTTTGAATAATTCACTTTATTGGAAAGATCTCGGTGGTGTTTTGTTGAAAATTTTGGTGGAAGAAGAAGCAAAGCGGGTTATGGAGGATTTTCACAAAAGATATTGTGGCGGTCACCTTTTTTGGAAAACAACGGCCAACAAGATTTTGAGAGCGGGATATTATTGGCCGACACTTTTTTCTGATGTGTATAAGGCAGTCAGAAGCTACCATGAATGTCAGATTTTTGAAGGAAGGCAGAAATTACAGCCTTTGCCGCTTAAGCCCATTGAGGTGAGTGCTCCTTTTCAGCAGTGGGGTTTAGATTTCATTGGTGAAATTCATCCCGCTTCTTCAGGTCAGCATAGATGGATCCTAACAACGACAGATTATTTCACGAAATGGATTGAAGTAGTTCCCACCAGGCAAGCTACAGATTCGGTAATAATTTCTTTCCTTGAGAATAACATTTTGTCTCATTTTGGTTGCCTGAATAAGCTAATCACTGATAATGCAGTAGCTTTCAAATCAAAAAATATGATTGAGTTTTGTGACAAGTATAAAATCATTTTGGGACACTCAACCGCTTATCATCCGCAAGGCAAGGGATTGGAAAAGTCTTCCAACAAATCTTTGGTCAATATTATTAAAAAGTTGCTGGAAATAAACAAGAAAAGTTGGCATAAGAAGCTGGTCAATGCACTTTGGGCAGATCGAGTGAGTCAGAAGAAATCCATTGGTATGTCCCCCTTTGAGTTAGTTTATGGAGTTGATACAATGTTTCCTACCTCTCTCGCGGTTCCGGTGGTCAAACTTCTACAGGAAGCTGGCAGTGAAGAAGATCATATGCAGAGAAGAATAAATCAAATGATCCATTTGCAGTAGACGAGGGAAGAAATTTTTCAGAACACATTCAAGCTGCAGGAGAGAATTAAGAAAATCTATGACAGGAAAGCAAAGGCGGACAAATTTCAATTGGAAGAAGTGGTGCTGAAATGGGATGCTAGAAATGAGGACAAAGGTAAGCACGGTAAGTTCGAAAATCTCTGGAAAGGACCCTTTAAAATTGTTGCATGTCGAGGTCAAAATGCTTTTCTTCTGAAGGAGATGAACGGGGAAGATTGTCCAGGAGGGCCGATCAATGGTCGGCTACTCAAGCGGTATCATTTCTAAGATGTTTTATGCTGATTACATTGTCACTGTACATACCATTTTTTTCAGTTTCATTGCAAGTGTGTGCTATGATCTTTCCTTCAGTTTGGGGCCCAAAGTGAAGGCTATAATTCTGAATATTGATTGCAGCTTTGGTTTGAGTTTGTCTAGCTAGGATTTCAGTCATTTCAGTTTCAAAGTTGAGTCAGTTTGAGTTAAATTTTTAGTCAATAAATGAGTCAAGAGTCTTGTGCTGATTTTTCGAAGTTATGGACTTCATAGCCCAATGGACGAAGGCACTATCTCATTTCCAAAGATCTGTAGTTCTTGGCACCTCCAAGGAGCTAACATCCCCATTGGAGCCAATGTTAGAGTTGGTCTGTTCATCCCTCCTTCAGAGATCAAAATCTCTTTTGTTGCATTTCATTTTTAGGTGTCTCATTCACTTTAGTCATTTCCATTCCATTAGGAGCATCGGTCTTCTGACAGAAAGGTTTTGTCACTCGTGTCCCTCATGTCATGTACCTGCTGGTCTGTGTGTATTCATCAAAATCAATTTTAAAGTCATTTACAGTCCTGTTTTGGTCTCTTAGTCAGCAAAGAGTCATCTCAGTCATTAGGTCTAGGGTTTCGCAAATTTTGTCTTCAAAGTGTCCAATAATTCCAGCAGGCCAAAGGGAGGTTCAAAATAAGTTCTCATTTCGAAAATTTCATCGTCATAATGTTAAATCATGATTTTTCTTCAAAACTCTGTTTTGAAGAAAAATCATCATTTCGTCTTTTGTAATAAATACCATGTATATTGTCAAAAATTTTCAGTTGTCAAAATCTTCAGGCGTAGCCCTAGTCGCCTTTGCCAAATTCCGTGCCAGTCATCCCTGCAAAAAATTGACAAAAGTTTCGTCATTCAAGTCAAAAAAGTCAAAATGGAAACAAAAACAGAGTTTGTATTAGAAAGTGAAAAGTGCCAAAGCCAAAACATAAGAAAGTGGGTTTTAGAGAAGCAAAAATCAAGTTCTCCACTATATAAGGTAATTCCATTGTTTCTACAACCCATTTTCACGCCAAAGACATCATTAAGCAGAGTCAAAATTAGTGGAAGAGCGAAACAGTGGTATGAAGGCCGAGCAGTTGGTGAAGTTACCTACGCGGCGTGTTGGGTAAGGGTCATGGTGCACACAGTGGTTGCGGTGCATACAACTATTATTCACTGTGAAAAACACAACATGCACGGCGCACAAGGAGATCATGACGCATTGGGTTATGCGCACGACGCATAGGACTGAGACCGAAATTTTTTGCCAGTCTTCTCCAAAATCACATTTTTCTTGGTTGCTCCATGCCCAAGTAAGTTTATACAATAGCTCATAGCTGGTGTTTGGAGTTGTTTGAAGATTGGCTTGAGAATTTCAATGCCAAACATAAACCCTATCTTCTTGTCAAAAACTGCTCCTTAGGGTTTGGATTTCAAGTTTTAAAAGTCTGATTTTTGTGCCAAGTATTGCAAATCCCATTCTCCATCTTTGGTTCCCTTCCACATCACTGTCATATCATCATACAGTCCCTCCCATTTTCCCCTATGTCACAAAGCCACCCATATCACTTGTTCCCATTTATCCCTATCCCTAAACCCTTCCTTTCCTTATCACTATCACTCTCCCATATTATTTGCAAAATTCCTAAATCCACAAACCACAGATTCCTAAAGACATTCAAGTGACTGTTATTACACTTTAACTCCACTTGATTTAAACATATTTTTCCCATAGTCCACTATACCCACTGTCCTTTTTTCCATAGTCCCTTCCTACTTCGCATATTTTGGCAATTGAAACAAAGGCACCAATTTGTCATTTTCAACAAACCAAACATATACTTGACATATACCTTGCAATGCCATGACGGATACAGAATCATCATATGAACAAGACAGTGATTCTATCACAGAGCTGCATGCACCGAGAAGGCCTCGTAAAGGAGGTAAACATGTGAGAGAGGAGCCCACCTCATTGACTCAGTTGCAGGCCTACCCACTTGCCATGGCATGTTTCCGAGAGCAGTCATGCTATCAGTATTGTGAAAGGATTGCTCAGATTCATCATCATCAGGAGTTAGCCAGTTGTTTGTTTTACATTTGCGTGATGGTCAGGTTACTCTCGTTGGTGTAAATTTCACCTTGACACCAGAAACCATTTCTCAGGCAACATGAATACCGAATGTAGGTGAGGAGTGGAACAAAAGATAGTAGGCTTTTAGAGTGCATTACGAGCCATACATCAGGCCTAGATATGTGAGGCAGCTCAGCAGGGTATTCTCATTCCGGTTCCTGAAATAATCCTATGCGCCATTGATGAGACTCATTATCAGATACTTCAGTTGTGAGCGCCGGTTCTCACGCCTCTATGCATACCACATCAGATTATTGATGCATTTCATGAGAGTGAGGATGATGAACATTCCATATTTCATGTGCCGAAACATAGAGAGGATGACTACTCTTGTGCAGAAGAAGACTCCCGAGTAGCAGTACAACAACATTTATCATTATGCGCTCATCAAGATCATTTTCGTACATCAGCTTGGATTGCAGGGCATTGCATGGGAGGATTTCATTTCCCGTGACTTCTTCATAGCCCCTCAGCCTCCTCCGGAGATTATTCATGATGCAGGTGAACCTTCACATCAGTTTGAAGGTTCCGAGAGAGAGCCTATCAGTGTGCCAGTATTTGTTACTTATCAGAGAGGCACGAGATCATTATTTGCAGTAGCCCAATGAGGACTATCTCCACCCAGGGTAGAAGGGGTCTCGTTTACATCGTCATCAGCAGAGGTATAGGTATAGGACAGGGGAAAGAGGCCTATGTAGGAGGAAGGCTCTTCACGAGCCCAGGATACTGATTTCATGTTGATTGATGTGGATTTGAGCTCTCCAAGCTCAAAATTGAGAGAGATCATTCAGGAGCAGAAAACTGAGATTGACACATTGAACGACAAGTTACAGAGAGCTCAGCGGGTCAAAAAATATCTGGAGTAGCACAACAGACAGTTGGAGGATCAGCAGACGATCATGGAGTTGTAAAACATCCATGAGAACTGGCAAGCTGCCCGAAGAAGCCCATCCGAGATGACACCTATTGAGCGGGAGATTGAGGTCGATAGAGAGACTTGGCTTGAGAGAGTCAACATTCATCTTGAGAAGCTGTTGGAGAAGGCAAACAAGGAGAATAACATGCTCAGACACATGAAGAATCATTATTGGGCATGCACACATGTTTGCAAAGCGAAGATCAAGATCCTGAACGCGAGGCTGAGCAGGGCACTGAAGCGTCGTAAAACACATGATAGGCTCCAAATCTTGGCCGAAGATTCTTTGGCTAAGCATGGTACTTGATGAGGCACCTTCAACTCAAATTTCAAGGAATTTGGGAAAAAATTTGTCAATTTTGAATTTTGTTTGGTCACAAAATAGGTTTTCCTGCCTGACGCATAGCGCCACCTTGCGCGCGCTTATAATTGGAAGCTCTTTAGGGGGAAAAATTTGCATTTCTGGATTTTTTATAAAAATTTATGCATGCTCATGGATTACCTAAGGATTTCATCAAGTTCTGGGTTGCCTAAAGGGTCAAAAACACCCTAAAAATGGCCTTTCTGCCACTTTTTGCACACACAGAAAGCAGTGTTGGGAGATTGAAATTTTGGAGGGGAAAATGGCAACCAAATCCATAAATTCCACTTGGGTTGGAAAGTAGACAAGTTGGGATTTCCAACGAGCTATCATGAGCTCAATTTTGACTTCGGGAAGGGCCTCAGAATCAGCTTCAAACTTGTGCTACACATACAGATTCTGGGCACAACACATAGAGGATTTTGGCCTATTTTTCACTCCACAGCTCAGAATTTCGCCTAGTTTTGACCAGTTTCACTTTTCTATGCAACTCTTGATCTAATTTGATTTAATTTCATGATCATGATGTAATTTTAGCACATGTTTACTTGTTCTAGAAGATTCATTCACCAAAAGGTGAAATGTGAGTGAATGGATCAGTTTCCTAGCATATAGAGGCAAGTTGTTTTATGGCCTATTTTCTAGTTCCTAGTTTAGATATGGTTAAAACAGCTCCTAGAATGATGAGATCAACCCCTAGAGGCATGGGAATGGGTTAGGCTTGTCTATATGATGTATTTTCTCAGTCATTTTCAGGGTTGGACATTTGGGATTGCTTAGCACTTCATTGTACATTTCATTCTGCAATTTTGGCAAAGGAATAGACCAGGGTTTGCAGCCCTCTTTGGGATCCTTGTGGCTCTGTGTTTTGATGGTGTTTTCCTCTATGTATCTGTAAGTTCATTGATTTTTACGTGTACCATTTTCATTCTCCTTTCTTCTTAAACTGAACAAACAAGTTATAAAGGAAGAATTCATTGGTTTGCTTTTGCTCTACCTTCAGTTTTGTTTAGTTTTTCATGTTTTCATCTGTTTGAGGAGGACTCTTAAGACCCTGTTGCCCTCTTCATCTCCTCACCGGTCTGATCCATCCATTCACTCAAGCTAAAGCATCAAAACTATTGCCTTCCTTGCCCCAATCAGAACTCTGCAAAAACTAGGCCTAATCCCCACACCCAAAACTGCCTTTCCCTTTGATCCAACAAAAACCCCCAAAAACATAATCAAACTCCTTTATTTGTATACCTAGCCTAAAATTAGCTTTTATTTCAGTCATCTCAAGCCCTATTGATTACTTTTCGCTGAGATTGACCCGGAGAGAGCCCTCTCCTGTTCTGGTAGGGCTAGCTACCAGACTGAGCGTGGTTTGATGTTACCCTAAAATCTTCCTTCCTTCAGCCTGAGGTAGATTTAGGCAATAAAAGGTACACTTCCATGATAAAAATCAGTAGCACAATCATGATCTTGAGTAGGTGGTAGACCCTTAGGAATTACTCCAAATATATGGAAATTTTTGTTGATAAATTTATGGATAACTCTTGACAATATAGATGATATTGAATTTTAAACATTTTGTGAACAGAATTATGCAATTACATCATTGTGGCCCTTTTGAGTATTTTTTTATTCCATCAAAGCTTACAACTTAATAGTCTTTCCCCTAGATACCCTTAAGCTCAATTTGCTTTTGAATTAAATCTTATGAATAGATCATATAAATTAAAGGTCGCTATTATTAGTGATGGTAAAATTGTCCCCTTAATACAACATAAACAAGACCCTTTTTTGTTGTAATTGTGGGATTATCCAATAAGTAATCCCCTATCTCGATGTAAATACTATGGAACTTCCATGAACAATTTATGGTACCTTCATCTACAATCAATACTTGAAACCATAGTGCTAGATATCCAAAATAATCCGGAAGTTTTATAATCTGTAATTAATCAAGTTATTGATATTGCTAGAATCAATCAACATTGTTACCTTTTAATTTTGATACATTCTTCTATATTAAGGGTTTTTTTAGTATTGATGATATCCTATGCAAGATAAAATATTGTGAGAGTAGTCTCTTTCGATGGCTCCAATTCTTGATTTTACTCCTCTTCAGAGTATATATTAAAAAAATTTTGTCACCAAATTTATGCCTTTGACTATACTTGTTGTCACAACTGAAACGTAGCCATTTTACTCTTCTTTCATCCATTTTTTGAGGTGTTGATATTTTTGGTTGATTGAGATTAGGCAAGGGACCAAGATGCTCTCTATATCTTTTGGTGACCAATTTTCTAGTTGCTGTGTTATTTCTTTTAAATTTCCTCGCGAGACTAAAAAACAATCTCTAGGGAATTTTATTCAAGGAGACACACATCATGTTGGATGATTTCCTTTAAATTTTTTATGAAGAGTTCCAACAAATTACTCCCTGAAATGTTATTTTCCTTGATAATCAACTTTTGGACATCATGAATGTTCTTTTTAATTGGATCTTTTTGTCAAATATTTATCAATTGAACAAAGAATTTATTGAACTTAATATACCCAAAATGTGCTATCATTTCTTATTTAAATTTTTTTTAAGATATAATAGAATCAATTTTCCTTTCACAAAGTCATTGATTCCATACATTTTTGTCTTGTTCTAAAAGCATCAATGTAATATTTACCTTTTGTAAGGATGTCACTTGGTATAGATCAATGTAGTGCTCCATGTAGTAGTTCCATGAAAATGACTTCAAATCCTGATAATGTGGACCTTGGATTGACATTTCATGATTATGATCCTCTATTTCAATATTTTTTCTCTCTAAATGCGATAAATTAATCCCCATATATAAGTGAATCTCACTATCATGCTTCCCATTATGTTGATGATATCATTGGATGCACATTAATTTTTTTGGTATATCCCTTGATATAATGGTTTGTAATTATTTTAATGTATTTATTTATTTATACCTTATTTTCATTAATTTTGTTTTCCATTTCATCCATACACTATTTATTTTTTCTATAAGTTTGAGAAATCCACCATTTTCAACAAACAACTATCTCTTTCGTCAATTTTATTATTTAATTAGGAGAACCTCAATTCTAAGTCTTCACTTTCTTCATCATCCCTCGATAAGCCCTCGTCAGGTTTTAATTGGTGTAACCAATTTTAGATCTTACCTGGGATCCATGTGAGAAAATAATAACATTTTTCTTCTTTCTAACAATTTCTAATCACCTCAAAAAATGGACATTAGAATTAAAATTTAGCTTGGTTGTAAGTACATACCTTTAAAAAATCACTTTGGAGAATATCTGAATGGATGACCTTTGTTATTGTTATAT
Organism: Pinus albicaulis; assembly: GCA_034641835.2. Taxonomy (NCBI): domain Eukaryota; kingdom Viridiplantae; phylum Streptophyta; class Pinopsida; order Pinales; family Pinaceae; genus Pinus; species Pinus albicaulis. The sequence continues at coordinate 94,299,514 of CM076581.1, forward strand.
CACTAAGATTTTATCCTTTATGGATTTAGACTTTGTTTTGTAATAGTTTAATATAAATTCTCTGCAATTCCACACGTCAGATTCAAATTTGATGTGCCAAGTGAAAGTTATGGAATATTTCGCAAAACTTATTTAATTCTTCCCTCTACCCAAGAAAAAAACTTGTGTAGCATTCCATGTGTCCAATTCTTAATTCTAAATTTTCTACTTGAGTTACTTATGTATTTTTCATAGGAACTCTGGAAATTTTAATTTGAGAAGTCACAAGAAAAAAAATTATAGCTAAAATGAAAACCTTGCCTCTTTGAAATGGATTTCAAAACCCTTCATAAACTCTCACTTCCACGTGCCATAACTCTGAAAGTGTGATGAACCGACGTCTGAAATTTTTAAAAAACATACCTAAAGGACTCTTCTCTAAATCCTCAAAATTTCACGATCTGAAACATCTCTCAAAAGAAGTTATAGTGAAAATTCCAAATTGTCCTATTTAAAAGTAAATTTAGGATTATTCACGAATCATAACTCCCTTTAAGAATATCTTTGAATGTATAGAAAAAAAAATGTACGAATTTTTTTATCACAGGTACATAATTATCTCATCTTTATTCCCACAAAATCTCATAATAAAAAAAATTCTAAAAATTAATTATATCAAAAATGTTAAACAAAGCTATTTGAAACTAATTTTAGAATAACTTGAGAAGCCTAAGTTCCTAAGTGATATATATTTGAAAGTATAGTGAACTAATATCTAGAATCAGAACAATGTGTTTCTCAATATCTCTCCCTAGCATGCTCCGAATTTCACCATCTGAATCATCCTATTTATTTATTTTATTTAGGAACAATTCCAAGATGACTCCCTTGAAGCAGCAAAACCCTAGAATCATAAGCTCTCATACCCATTAGAAGAAATTTCAGCCTAAAAGTGCCCATGAAATTTTCATGTAATTTCCATGTCATGATATATAAACCAATCAAAATTACTTAAATTTAAAAATAGGTACATGTAAATATTTTGGAGGGAAAAGAAGGAAAATTATTATTTTTGCTTATCTCCTTATAGGTTTACTCAAATTTCAAGTTAAGACACTCATTAAATGTGGAATTAAATTCCACATCCAACAAGTATCCATTATGCATACTTTTCATAATCCCACCTTGATAAAACTTGCAGATACATTAAAAAATCGTGTTTTAACATGTATTTTAATGTATCTACAATTTTTATTAATGTAGATCCTCCCAAAAGTATGCATGATAGGTACTCGTTGGATGTGGAATTTAATTTCACATCTAATGAGTGTCTAAAATTGGAATTTGAGTAAACCTATAAGGAGATAAGACAAAAATACAATTAAAAAAAGTAGTTTTCTTGTTTTCCCTCCAAAACGCAGGACTCTTATTTTATTATTACAAATATTATTTTATTATTTTTCCTTAGGAGGCCAATTTTAGGCTGAAATTTCCTCTAATAAAATTTTATCAACCTTATTCATTAGAATGATAATAAAAATCAAAATTATGATATTCTTCATGGGAGAATCATTCTATTACAATGAATACAATGTATCAAAAAATATTTGATGATATTAATACTAGAACTCCTTAATTTATATATAGGAGATAAATGGTATAACAAAATGAGACCATAAAAGGTTCTATCCTATATAACAATATAACAATATAAATGTAATCACATCTGGGGCTTAGTAATGCGATATAGGGCTAACATGGAACTTGTACACGGCTTAACAAAAGATATGTCAAACAAACAAACCACAAGAGTAGGAAATCCTCACTTTCCTTTTGAAGCAATGTTCTCATGACTCTATCTTCCTTTCTTGCTTTTATACTAAAAAGACATCAATAAGGAAATCTTCAAAAATTCCTTCTTTAAACGATCTCACTAAAAAACTACTACAAGATCAATATAATCTCCTAAAAATGGGTACTCTAAGGAATTCCAAAGGCCTTGCACATACAATATATGAAATTAGCAAGAAGAACAATGAGAAATCAAAAGATAATAAAAATGCTAAACACAAAAAGGGAGCAACCACCAAATCCACTAAGGAGTCTTCTAAATCCAGAGTAGGAAATTCAATGGAGGAGAGAAAAAAGTGCAACTATTGTAATATAGATTTCATCTAGAGAGGTCATGCATAAGGAAGAGTAGGGAGCTTATGGAAAAATCTCAACAACATAAAATTCAAGATTACATACTCAAGAAAAATATTGGAGATAAGTCACCAAATATTGAGGTAAATTCCATGGTTTGGTTGTTTATATTTTCTCACCTAACAGATGAATTTAAGATTCTAGAGCCGCACACTATATGACTACTTCACGTGACCTTATCTCCCTTTTGGAACCTTCCACTAGATCCCCTATTTTAATTGGATATGACATTGTTGTAAAAGTATCTAGAAAAGGTAAATTTGATCTTCATAATGGATGTATATAGAATGTCATCATTGTTCTAGAGCTATCCATCAACATAGTCTTGGTCTATCAGGTCACAAATACTTTTACCAACTTCAAGTTTAGAACTTTACAATATGTTTTGGGAATGAAGGATACAATTGCATAATGTCAAAGATAGTATGTATTTTCTTTTTACTTGAGGTTTTCTTCCCAATAGGTTTACCTTCTTTACCTCATATTTTGTCATAATTTATTTGTGTAACTATTTTATGCCAAGGTATCTAACATCAATACATATTTCCATAATTAATTTATTATAGATGCATTAGTTGTAATTAAGCAAAATTATTGTTATGCATGCACACTTTCCTATTATCTAGAGAGATTGCTATATATAACATGTCTATTTTTAGTGGTTCATTTGTTGATAATAAGTACATTCTTATGTAGGTGGTATCTTGAAAATAGTTTTATCTATATATAACATGTCTATTTTTAGTGCTTCATTTATTGAAAATAAGTACAATTTTATGTAGGTGGTATATTGAAAATAGTTCTATTTTTAATCACTTTAGTAATGGATTCTTGTTTCATCTTATAATAACATACTTTTTAAATCTTGAAAAATAATTACTAGTTCCAAAATTTATCTTTATCTTAATAATAAATAATGTTAAATTGAATTTTTATACTTATTATTATTATTTTTAATTTATTTATATATTTAATTTAATGAATAAGATTAAAACATAACCCTCATTAAAATTTAAATTTAACTGATCCAAATTTAAGATAAAATTAAACTTAAATATATATAGTCAATTGAACCTCTTCCCTCACTGTCAAAATTGGTCCAGCTGTAATTTGGGCTGTTACTGTCGAGTCTTACTTCGTTTGCCGTTGTCCCTTACTTCGTTTACAGTCTTACTTAGTCATAATTGGTATTTAATATTAGGCTTCTGCTGTAATGGAAAATTGCAATCTCCTTTCCATAAAAAAGTCTTTGTAAAGGTCTCTTTAGTGGTCACTGTTACCATACACCATTCTGGTAGCTTGGCAAATAATGAGTCTCCACCAGTTACTATTGGAGTAGATGACTCTATGAATTCTTGCGAGAACTATTTCATTAAGTTTACTCTGCCATATAGAGGATTCTCTTACATTCTTACACGGAGATCATTCTACCAAGTTATCATGGCAAGAGGTCAACCTCGGAAACGTAAAGGAACAGGAAAAGGAGAGCAGAAACAACAATCCAGAATGAGGGCCCAAGTAAGCGTGGTAGGAAAACTTATAAAGAAGTTTTAGAAAATATTTTTGACCTCTATGAAGATGGCAACCCAACTCAAATCCATAATACCATTCATGGATGGGAAAGAGAGAGTTCCTATTATGATGAAGATATCAAACAACGAGAGGCCACCTTGGATTTCTTTTGTGACCCAAAGAATAATTGAGGAAGGGTATCTATGTTCCATCAATCTGTGAACACTTACTAGAAACTCAAATGTGTCCTGGCAAAGGCCATGGCAAGCATGTAGGAAACTGGAGGTAGCCCATCATTGGTGTCAGAATTGCAACAGATTAAGAAGGATATTCGAGAAATAGCCATGTCTCAATGCCATGTTGAGGCAAGGGTCGAGAGGATGGAATGCCAACTTCAAGGGATGCAACAAATCAAGATGTCGAGATCCACTGCAAAGGACCCGGCTCCAATAGACTCTTCTCATGGGTGATATTTATGTTTACTAGTTTTAAATGATTTTTGCGGAAAGCTTTAATAGTTGTTGTTTAAATGTAAGTTTTATGGACATAGTAAAGTAGTTATAGCGCCAAGTAGAAGGAAAAAACTATACCAATACTGGTTAGCATTTAATTCCCTCAGGTGGCCAATAGACATGGTTTTCTTCGGGAAAATTGAGGCTATGTCATGCATCACTAATTGTATAACAACTTGCTTTTTGATTAATAGAAAATAAAAAGGCTCTACCAAATTCACTTAAAAAAGACATTTAGTATTATTTTTAAACTTTAAATCCAACTTGATTTATCATTATTATTTACCTATCATAACATTAACAAAATTTTTAATTAAAAAATGCTCAGCAAAGAGCCTTGATGATACTTTTCATTCTTAATAAAATGTAAAATTTTAATTTAAAAAAAAATTATTAATGGTAATTATTTTAAGTCAATATTTTTTTCCAATACTGTTTTTGAAAATTTGTTCATTAAAATTTTACGTGTGGGATTATGACCATTGTCGCTTTTTTGTTTTTATTTTTATTTTAACGTATTTGTTATTAAATAAAATTTTATTTATATATGAATTTGGATGTGGTATAAAATATTAATTTTTTTTAAATCAAAATTTTGTTATTATATTATTAATTTATATAAAATATTTACAAATATAAATGTTAAAGAAAAATATTTATATGAAAATAGATTTAATATTTTTGAAAAAAATTAAAACATTTAAATTATACAAACACAACATCAATTCAACTTTTAAAATTTTAAGAAAATCATAAAAATCAAATATCAAGGCAAAAGAATCAAAGCTATTATATTACTGCCTAAGGGATATCAAGCAGGCCTAGAGTTTCAAAAAAATTCCGCCTGTCAAGTGGAAATTAGATGACAATTATTTGTTTTTCATACTAGTTATCTTAAATTTTATGACGATGCCTGCAACATAATTGTGATTAAATGAAAGACCTCTATTTTACTTGGGAATTCACCAACACATTGGTTTTAAAATTTTGAGCCTGATAAAAACATTAATAAATCAATAAACTTTGGCGATAATGAAACATAAGAAAATAAGCCATTGGAAAAGTACGCCGCGTCTTTGTTGAGGCTATAATGTGTTTCACACCCATAGTTACTGTGTTTTCGTATTGTTTCTGACGATAAGCAAGGAATCTGTATGTGATAAGTAATTGGTTAGACACAACACCGCGAACGCCTCATATTCTCAAATTTGCATTATATTTATTGTGATAGATTTCGAAACATACTTTTTGGGATACTCCAGATATGAGGAGATTTTTGGTGGATTCTAACATGAATTTATTTTTATTTCAATAGTTTTAAAAAGGGTCAAAAATATATATTAAAAATTATAATTTTATACAAAGTTTCAGTTATAATTTTTTTTCAATAAATTTCATAGATAATTAAAACTTTAAATATTATAACAAATTTTTATTTAATTATGAAATAAATATTATTTTTATTTATTTTAAATATATTAATTTTTTAAATAATTTTTCTCTTCAAAATTTCTCAATATTTATCAACACTGAGTTAACCTGAAAAGAGTCAAATCTTTTAATATTATATTTTTTAAATCATTTAAATCAATTCATTTTAGTATAATTTTATTTAAATTTCTACAAATTAAAAAATAAAAATAAATAAATAAATAAAATTTAATTATTATACTATTTGTATTTTTAATTTAGGTGTCATTTTGTTTTTTGGGAAGTTTAATTCATCATTAAAATAATATGAAATTGTGAAAACTAAAAAATTTAAAGTTCAATCCCTAGATATATCTTGGTACAGTTGTAGTAGAGAAAAAAAGATTATAAATCAAAAATTGTATTAATACCCAATCAAACCTAATACCAAAAAATATCTGAATATCATTTTTATAATATTTATATTTTTATGTAAATTTAATATTTTTCTTTTAACTATTATACTAATTTAATACTTTAAATAATTATTATTGTTATATATTTATTAAAAAATTTATCCTATTAAATTAAATATCTTTTAAAATAAAATATTTTCCAATTAAATAAATGTTATCTTAGATTATGTGTTTGAAATTAATTTTAATTATTTTTTTTTCAATTTTTTTTTTTTTTAATTCAAAATTTTACAATTTTTAATTAATTTTAGAAAAATAGAAATAAACTTCTCTCATATAACCTAATAAGGACACATATAACTTAATAAGGGCCGACATGTTTACATTATTATCATTCTAGAGAGACTAGTCCTACCCCAAATGGATACCTATGCTATTCTGAACTCCATGACAACAATTAATATAAAAAATGTGCACTCTTTTTCTTTAATTTTGACTACTGTAACATGTAACATGACACATACTCTGAACCTCATCACAATATGTTAATATCAATTTATCAATAAGTCCCAACTCTATTTATTTGAATTTTTTAAAAGACTGGTCCCACTTCAACTGAATACCTACCCTCACTGATGTACTATTGTATCCAGGCCGCAGAGGTCTATTCGGGTTTATATCCTCTCTGAGTTAATTGCCTAAAATTTGTTCCTACCTCATAGTACCTCGAACATACATTCCATTTGCACCTATAAATAACACACGGCCCTCAGAGTTTGTTGCATAAAAATTTATTCCATCATGTTAGAGAAAATTGTGAGTGAACACAGTAAAGGAAAGGTAAGCAACACTGGGAAGCATTGCTCATGTACTTTTTCTGAAGGAAAATAATACCTGAAAAGTGGTTGTCATATGAAATTGTTTTGCAGATGATGAATAGCACTGCTCGCAAGAGAAAGGCCCCGTCCTCATCTCCATGCGGTGCTTGCAAATTTAACAAAAAGAACTGTTCACATAAATGCGTACTCGCCCCGTATTTCCCGCTGGACGATCCCCAGAAGTTCCTGTTGGTACACACAGTGTTCGGGAATGGTCATATCATTAAAATACTAAGGGTAAGCTCCATTCCTTGCAGCATAGGGCCAGCAGAGGCAGGGGTAGTCGAAATGAAAATTATTGTTGTTATGAGATGATTCTAGTATGATTCAAAACATCCATACAGTTTTTCCACTTCTACTATTGTTTTTTCGAGAAATTATTATTTAGAGGAACTTCCAGTTCTCCATTTGGCTAGGCTGTAGTTTACGAAGAATTTGTTTACAGGGGAGTTTATGCTTGCTTATGCTATTTTTCGTGTTTATGTTGCATTTTTTAAGAAAGAAAAAAAACATTATCATTTTATTTAAAAATAAAAGGATAGTGCATATTCATAATATATTTTACAATATCAACTTCTTTTTACCTCTTTTATCTGGTGTATCCATTTAAAAATCTATGTCTTTATGTTTTGTTCAGCTTTATGAAACATTTTAATCACATGGGCTCATGCCATTACATTTTTTGTGTTGTACACTCCTATGTCTATATTTATATAAAAACTTCATTTTTTAGATGTATTAAAAGTATAGACTTTATGTATTTAAAAAAAAAAAAAAAAAACCTTCTTCATTTTCAGGTTTGTATGACTCTCCTATGAGTAGTTCACGCTGCTTGCATTAACCATTTTACCTTGTTTGAATATTGAGAAAAAAAACTCACCTGTCTTTTTTGAAATACCTCTTTTAGATAGGAGGTTAGCTATCCAGTTTTTCTCTTTATAGATGTGGTAGAAGTTCATGCTGCTTGCATTAACTATTTTACCTTGCTTGAATATTGAGAAAAAAAACTTATCTGTCTCTTTTGAAATACCTTTTTTAGATAGGAGGTTAGCTGTCCAATTTTTCTTTAAATAAATGTGGTAGAAGTGAATTTGATTGAAGGTCCTTTTCCAAAGTCAGAATCCTCGACATCTAGTTTCAAAGTATTGGGGGTTTGAAATTAGAATTATCTGTCTCTTTTGAAATACCTCTTCTAGATAGGAGGTTAGCTGTCCAATTTTTCTTTCTATAAATGCGGTAGAAGTGAATTTGATTGAAGGTCCTTTTCCAAAGTCAGAATCCTCGACATCTCGTTTCAAAGTATTGGGGGTTTGAAATTAGAATGATTATTAGCCCACTTAATTATTCTTTTTGTGTCTCTGAGTATCTGAATTTTGTGTATCCTGAGCCATTTTGCTATTACTAAGACTCCCAACAATGCTATTAACTCCACCTTGTTATTCAAGTCCATACATCCCTCCCACCACAAGCTATAGAAATTACCAGATTTAGATTCAATAACTATGACAACTCCGCATCCGCATTTTCTTCTTTTACTTAAGCCATCAAAAAAAACCCAACAAAATATTCCCCATATGTCTCTGATTTTGCATTTCCTATTTCTTTTTGTTTTTATCGGCTGCAACAATATTGTTGATAATGACCTCATTGATAATAGCCAATTTCTGTTCAAAAATGCATGCTTTCCTACTTCCCCAAATAATCCCTATAGTATTATAATGAGAAAGACACTGTATATTCTACGCTAAATGAACCAAGTCATTAAGCTTCTGTGCAAGAATTGATTATTGGGAAGATGTAAATAACTTCCAGTTATCTTTTTGGTTAAGTTGTAGTTCATGAATGTTAAACTTAGTTTACAGATTTTATAAATATTCTGAAAAAACCAAGTCAAAATATTACTAGAATTCTAGGCCTTAAAAATCGTTCGTTATGAGAGTGCGTGACTAGTAGGAAATGTATATGCAAATAAGATATTATGCCGTACTAAATAGCTTTGACTTATTTTGCACCTAATTGGAATGTTTTTTAACTTTTAGTGAAGGATTTTAAGCCCAAATTTCCACATTATTATATACAAAGTGCTTCTTGCAGCGGGACCACAATCCACCAGATTTTATTATGGGTTGATGATGTGTTCATATTACAGGATCTTCCGGCCGAGCGAAGAGGCGAAGCAGTAAGCAGCATGGTGTACGAAGCGAGTCAAAGACTCAAAGATCCTGTCCATGGTTGTGCAGGAATAATTAATGATCTCCACAAAAAGTTGGCAGAGCTGCAATCCCAATTGGATTCCACCCAACAACAGCTTGCTAACATTAGTGTTCAACATGCTAATCTGTTAAGCCTAGTTACAAACTATCATGAAACTTTGGTGCCACAATTTTACAATTCGATACTGCAGGAGAGTGACGACACTTGCGCAATTTCGAATGAATTAGATGATGGCATTGATCCTATGCAGCTATGGGAGCCACTCTGGCCATAAACAGAGAGGAATCTTATGATGTTAGTCTATGTTCCTTCTTTTAGTCTGACCTTGTTACTGTGTCAAGTATGTAGAACCTATATCTCTTGCATTCAATATGATTATGTTTCCACTACTGTCAGCTGCAGTTCCACTTTGTAACACTGTGATTCGATCCGAGTTTCTGTGCGAGAAGTTTAAGGAGAATTTTTCCTTTTGTTGCTTTAAATCTATCCATATATTGCCAGACATGAATACATTGGATATGTACTCCGGACCTTACATTTATAAGAAGCTCAATAAAAACGCTGACATTTTATTCTCGTCATTTTAAACGCGGCTTGTCTTTGTTTTATGTTTCTGGATGGTTTTTTCAGTTATATTTTTGGCTTAATTTGTCCATTATTTGATACGGATATGGATTGGTTAGACTCACATATTTATGTAAGGATTTGTTAGAGTCTTGTTAGAGTCATATATTTGAGTTGTAATTTTTATTCCACACTGATGGTTAATAAAAATTGTGTTGGAGATATTGAAGTTTCTTATTGACACCAAAATGTTGCTTGTAAGAGGGAGAATGAGCCTCTTTCAAAATAAACTCATGTATTGTGCTTTGTGGATACATAATTAATAAATTTTCTAAAGAAAAATGTCCTTGACAATGTAATCCAAAAATGGAACTTGGTTCATAGTTCTATGAGGTTGGTATGAGGTTCACTTTTAAATTTTACAAAAATACTTGTTTTCAAGGTAATAACATCATTGGTCTACTAATCATGTGTTCTCCGAGAGGAGGGCTCTTGCTGAATGTTTGGTTCTAATTCCATAGGTAAGAAGCTCGAGATGAATGCTAGATTTTCCCTAGCATTGTCAAGTGTAGGAATGAAGGTATTTTACCTTTTTTTCAGCCTTGAGTCATCAACATAGGATCAAATGTGCTCTTGTTGATCTTGAATAGTAATCTACACCTTTCGGGGTTTTCTTGGAGACTAACATGCCTCCTCTTTGATGGGTGTTTTACTTTGTGAGGTTTTTTGAGAAATCTGTGTTCCTACATGCAAATGTTTGTGTGACCCTACTATTTTGAATTCTTTAACGAATGTACAATAGTGTAAAGAATAAAAAAATCAATTTCAGTGATAATACACACTGGTACAATCAATATAAGTGCATACATTCCACATTTAAAATTTAACAGTATCTGTATTGATTATTAATTGAGAAATTGGTTGAGTGAGATATCTTATTGGTAAGGAAGGTCGAGTGATTACATATCGTATTGGTAAGGTAGCGATGTGCAAAGTTTTCAGGACATATACTTGAGGAGTTACATGCCAATAAATAAAAAGTTCATAATATAAACCATGAGTTGAGAAAGTTGTAGTGGCAAGATCACTGAAGAGAATTAAGAGTAGTAGCCTAAGATATAGACAACATAAGGATTCCTCATTTATGTAACGAATAAAATTTCTAAATTGCAAGGGAATGTTACATAACTACGCAGTCATGCCATGGAGACAATGTCACAAGTAGAAGAGCTGCATAAGCACATTGCACTGAAATGCAGGAAGAGTTAGCAGCCAAGGAGTTAATTCATCATCTCCAAGATGTTGAGGAGATTAAAATGATAGAGCTAACGAATTGTGTTGTGAAGAGCATGGCACAGCTAGAAGTGTTGTATAATCACACTAGTGAAGTTTCAAGAAGATTTAGCAGCCAATGAGTTAATGCATTGTATCTAAGAAGATGTCTAAGAGATGAAAAAGGTATAGATCTCTGTTGCAAAGAAATCAAATGAGCAATGCAAGATATCAATGAATATTTCACCATAGGAAAAAATTTAATACGAATCAAAAAGAGGATTCATTGGGAGCTTCGAGAAGCATACAAAAGGAATAGGTTTGATTTTGTACATGAAGATGTGCTTTTGCAGGCAAGGAATCTAAAATAATGGCCAAGGGATAAAACAATGGAACAATCGAACAATTAGATGTTTTTATCGGTTTTATCTTTTTGACTGGAATTTGGTGATGAAAATTTTCATGATATAGTGAATTTTCACTATTTAAAATGTGTTTGCGAATACATAAATGGATTCAACGCCCTCAAAAATCCCCTACGGAACTTAGATTGTGCAGATTACTGAACTCATACTTGCCATTCCAAGAAATCCCTGCCGAATTTTAGACAAAAATTGATCAGAAAATATCACCTCAGAAGGTCAAAAAGTATGACAGTTAGGCCATACATAAAACAACTAATGCTTCAATGCTGGTAGCAACATGGAGGACTTGTGTAACATCCCCAATTAATGTGTTTGAATTTCAAATCTAGACATTTGAACTTTAATCCTAAGGGGAGTGGACCCCAAAGGATAAATATTTTGTGAATGTAATTAAATATTTAATTGAGGAAATGAATAAAATGATGTGGTGCAGATTGACCAAAATGAGATTTATGAGATCACTTGCTAAATCCATGAGGATGGATGAGGCAAATATTTCCCCACAATCTTTCAAAAATCCTTGAAAGAAATTATTTTAAATTTATATTTTTGAGGAAAAATCTGAATTTCCCCAATGATGAGGAAAGTAGTTGGGAAGAGGTAAAAAGCTAGAAAAGCTGAGGAAAAACATAAAACAGCTTTAAATAATCCCTAAAATGGGAAGCCTAGGCAAACAGGAAGAAAAGAATCCTGAGATTCTGGACGCAGAATTAGAAACATGCTTTGGGGAACAATAGCTTAAATAAGCTTCTCTTGTACAGATTAGGGGTTGATCTGTTTCAAGGAGATGATCTCAGCTAGGGGGTGAGTTCTGGGAGACAGAAGGACTCTAAGGTTGGGAGGTTGGTCAATTTCATGAGTGGTATGTCTCTAAATTTATCGATGTGTTTATTTCATATAGTATGAATTAGCTGCATATAAAAGTTGACTGTATAATAGAATATAAATTCTACATTTAACAGAATTAATCATAAGGAATTTACCTTTGAAACTCTGTATAGCTGTAGAATTTAAATCTGTGAAGTACAATCCAATAGAGTCTCTAAACCAGTGTTGGTTTAAATCTGAGGATACTTATCTCTTCACAGGAAAAATTTGTGAATTAGTTTTAATCTGCTTCTGTTTCCTAGAATGATTCTAATACATACATACATAAGAGAGAGAAATCTGAGTTTCCTATACTATATTGGAAAATAGTAGAAGATGAATTGTAATTTACACTGTGCATGAAATAATGGAAGGAGAGATTGTATAAACTAACCTCAGGGTCAGCACACCATTCATAGGTAACCAGAAATTCAATGGTCAAGGAAGTTGCATGTAAGTAGCAAATACTATAGCAGAAGGAAGCAACTAATAATTTGAAAAATACTGATCATAGACAGTTATCTTATGGAACCATTCTAATATTAGAGCATAGAATTAAAATACAAAAGAAAGTTATGTAAATATCCAACATGCATATTCACCACAGCATGGCATATTGAAATATATGAATCCTAGTCTATCATGAGAACCCAAGTCAAGGGGGAAAAATAACAGATTATAAATACAAATGTCTTCTAAACATAAAAATAGAAATACAGATGCATTCATCCCTATAGATATTTTGGATAAATATTCTGTGCAAATTCATAACAAATTAATTCCTTAATTACCTGCATAGAACTATTGTACCATTCTGTTACAGATAATTATATCAGTCTGGTTATTTAAATTACCCAGAAAAACGAAACTGTGAACTTGGACTTTAGGGTCAGCTTAATAAACTGGTGAAAGAAATTGAGAATATTATGCCAAAAGAATAAAACCATAGAATACATTCAGATATCTAAAATTTACTACCACAGAAGCTATGTTCTCCTGGAATAGGAAACTCTATATGACAGTATATTATTCATTCGAATATCACCACATTTATGAATATAGTTTAACAATTGTATGGCCTGAGAGATTGAAGGCAATAAACTACACATAATGTTGGATATGTGTATATAGATCTATATAAAATTTAAAATTCCATCAGTTAAGTATTAAGTTACAGCCAAGTCAAAATGAGCAAGGAGAGAGTACTGCTGGAACATAATAATAATAATAATAACCAGAATCAAAATGGGTATTATGAAAATCCAGTAATGACAGAGGTATATATGTATATAACAAATCCGAGAACAGCCTTATAATGTTCCATGAATAGAGATAAATGAATATTCAGGGTTGGGATTTAACAATTATAGTTGTTAAAATAATTACAACTGTATCAATACAATTTTTAACTGTCGAAAGATAAATTATATAACCAGGAGAGAAGAACAGATTTCTTCTGATAGAGTTCGGTGAATATCGACCTGCAAGTAGCACAAGGAAACAAATGTTAATGTCTAAGGGAGTCACGTCTCTCAGTAGTTGAGAAGGATAACACGACGCAAGTCGAAATTACCTACGAGAGATAAAACCCCAATATAAATATGACGTCGAACATGGAGAGTAAGAATAACATGAACAAAGTAAAAATAATGACTGAGAAGGGAATAGTACCTGGTAAGGGAAAAACCCCTATTCCATCCTTAACCTGCTACATATAAATATGAAATTTTCATAAATAGAGGTTGGCAGTTAAAAGTCGAATAACAAAGATAACCCTCCAGAGAACGAACAATAGCAATTGCGTCCTACGCTTGGTCGAAGAAAAAAAATTAACTAACCAGAGTGCCGAGAAGAATAGAGTCCTTATAGCGCCAAATTAATACCCTCGTAACCACCTTTAGTTGAGAGTAAAGTGGAGGGTAGGGCTACGAAGCCATGATAGCATACGTTCAGTCTCACTTCTGAGAATACACACAAGGAAACGTAAAGGCTAGGAAAGAAAACCAAGCCAATCGAATCCCTGGAGTGAAGAAAACACATTCTCTGCAAAAATAATATAGCAACTCGTTATACATATCACAATCTAGACCGGACGATAGTAAACGATGATCCAAAATCTTAGCACCGGCATGAAGCAATGAGTGAAATTCTAAACCAGAGATGGGAAGCCTGTGAAATGGTAATAATAGAGTGAAATTTTACAAAACTCTAAAATGATCTTACCGAAAGAGAAAATTAAAGCACAGGGATAAGGCGAAGACTGAAACGAATCACGCACAACGTCCATGGCGTTGAAACTCACTTTCGAGAGATAAACCAAACAAATAGGGAGGTAAAAGAATCGTCGAGAAAATAACATGCTCGATTTATATCAATGTTCTATGAATCAAACAATGAAACCCTAATGGCCAGACACATCCGAGTCGTCCACCTGGCGAGATCCTAAGGGTGAAGCCACGGATCAAGGAGTTAATAGGTCATGTACACCATCCGTTCAATATTAAATATGACAAGCAGTGAAATAAATGTTATATCGATCTGGCCACGCCGTGGAAATTGCTTTGGGAACGAAGTAATTTGGTGGAATGAATCCAGTATTACGTGGAACAAAAACACGTGATCACAAATGGAACGTGACCAGTTATAGCCTTTACGACGAGATTAAAGATCTTATGAAAGCTCTCGTGGAAGACAGATTGACGTCGCCATTCCCAATTTCGTTGAATAGATTTATAAATTTGTAATTACGTGGAGGTCAATTTAAACAAACCCAAATTCATATAAAGATTGACAAGACAGAAATGAAAATGAAGGACCGAATGCCAGACTCGCATAATTATCGACGGGGTAAATCAAATCCCACTAAGGTTATATGTTCTCAACGAAGGGTAAACGTGAATGACCGAATGGATTCCCACAGGTCCATAGAAATATAATAATATGGTACTCATGTAGAACTAAATCGACCCCATCGATATGAATCTATTGAAGGTTCAAAGGTTGATGATATACAACGAAGATGGAATATGGAAGTGGCGGGTGAAAAATAAAAACATTAGGGTTATGTCTAATGTAATTCCAATTATTACAAGTGTGAGATTTGAGTTGGTATATGAATAGTAATTGAAAAAGAAAAGCTGTTTAAACCTCTACAACGTAATAACAAGAGGCACCTTATTAGCATTAAACTTGAAAAGATACAAAAAAAAAAAATTGTAGAAGGAAAATGGGAGGTGTGACAAATAGTATCAGAGCCCAAGTTATAAAACTGGGCTGGTGACATTGTGCTCACTGTTGCTGTGTGTTCACTATATAAATGTATTTCTGTAGAAAAAAAATTTTAAATTTTATTTTCACTGATCTGTGTTGTGTAGTGTACAGTGGTGCTGAGATGCCAAAAGGTGATGAAATCTATGTTGATCTGCGTGATGAGGATGAGGCACCAGATCCAAATGCACCCATGATGGCTATGTTGCGGGAATTGCAACAAGAGTTGGCTGAGAGAAAAAGCCAGAATGACAGATTGTCATTAACCAGTGAGGAGTAGGAAAATCTCATCAGAGAATTAACTTTTCGGAACAGCCAAGAAGGCGAAGGTTCCGGAAAGAGGAAAACTGATGAGTCTGATGAGGAATATGCTGTTAGGCATCAGAATAAACAGAAAAAGGAATTACAGGGGGAATTCCGAAAGATTAAACCTCCCTCCTATGATGGGGAGAAGGAGGAAGATGCTGAAGCCTGGTTGCTGAATATGATTAAGTATTTCCAGGTCTATGAATATGAAAGCAATCTGAAGGCAAGATTAGCTATTTACCAGCTACAAAGTAAGGCTACCTTGTGGTGGGAGGAGACAGAAATGGTGCATGCCATTGATGAAAAGACAATCACCTGGGAAGATTTCCAGGTTAAGTTCAAGAACCGCTACCTAAATGAACGTTACTATGATGATAAAGCCAAAGAATTTCATGAACTTAGACTGGGACAACTCACTATTGATGAGTTTGTTACTAAGTTTAAAAATCTGTTGAGATATGTACCCTACATAAGGGAAGAAAAGGCAAAAGTTCAAAGATTTCTGAATTGTTTGCCTGCTGTATACAAAGAGAAAATCGAGTTTGACAACCCAAAAACAATGGACGAAGCTATTAGAAAAGCCAGATTATGTTACCAATAGTTCAAAGGAAAAACTGAACAAGGGAAAAGCTGGGTAAATAAGAATGAGTTCAAAGGGAGGAAACAGAAACCAGCCTATTTGAAAAATTTTGGCAGAGATCATCAGCGGAAAAAGTTTAATAAACCCAAAGAAATTCAAACTGCTCAGTCCCAAGTGGCTTCCAAACAAATAGATGGAGACAGTAAAAAGGAAGGGACAGTCAAAATGAGAGAACCCATGAAATGTTGGGGCTGTGGAGAACCCCATATTTTGAGGGACTGTCCTCATCGAAACATTCAGATGATCATGAGAGATCGAGAAGCGACAACAGTAAATGATATAGCCAGAAATATACCAACTATCAGTGCAGCCTTGGAAAATCGGCAAGCAGAACATCAAGCAACCATGGTGGAAATGGAGGGTAAGATTTCTGACCTATCTGTTACTGTTCTGATTGATCCGGGTGCTTCTTTGAGTTACATTAGTCCAAATATTGTAGAAAAATGTAACTTAAAAAATGAAAAATTTCAACAGTCATGGTTGGTACAGCTGGCCACTGGAACTAAGAGAAAGGTAACACATAAACTGCCCCAAACAAAAACCAAATTAAATGATTTTCAAACAGAGGTAAAGTTGAACATTCTGCCCTTAGGTTCATATGATCTACTGATAGGAATGGACTGGCTGGAAAAGAAGAAAGCCTTGATGAACTGTTGGGATAAGACTTTGCATTGTGTAGATGAAGAAGGGAAACCTTTTATTCTCAAAGGGAAGCAAAAACCTATTTCTGTAAGACAAATTTCAGCATTGCAATTAAAAAGAACAGCTAGAAAAGGATACCATGTTTATGCAGTGCATGTGGAAGAAACAGAACAGATAAATGAGGAGGAATTACTGGAGGTTGTACCAGTAATAAGAGAATTTAAGGAAGTCTTTCCAAAGGAAATCCCTGATCTTCCCGCCAAAAGAGAGATTGATTTCTCAATCGATCTGGTGCCGGGAGCAACACCTGTCTCTCGAGCGCCTTATCGAATGAGTCCTCCTGAACTGATGGAACTGAAAATGCAATTGCAAGAACTGTTAGATAAAGGGTATATCAGACCGAGTGTATCTCCTTGGGGAGCATCGGTGATGTTCGTGAAAAATAAATATGGAACTTTTAGGATGTGCATTGATTATTGTCAACTGAATAAGTTGACCATTAAAAATAGATACCCTTTGCCTAGAATTGATGATCTTTTTTATCAAGTGAGAGGAGCTTCAGTATTTTTGAAAATTGATTTAAGGACTAGTTATCACCAGCTTAGAATTAAGGAAGAAGACATCAGCAAAACAGCCTTTCGAACCAGGTATGGTCACTACGAATTTGTAGTCCTACCTTTTGGGTTGACAAATGCCCCTGCCACATTTATGTGCCTAATGAATAGTGTGTTAAACAAGTACTTGGATAAATTTGTCCTTGTGTTCATAGATCATATCTTAGTTATTCAAAAAGTGAGGAGGAACATAAAGAACGCTTGAGGATAGTATTGCAAACTGTAAAGGAAAATCAGCTATATGCCAAGTTTAGCAAATGTGAGTTTTATAAAGATAACATCCAATATTTGGGTCATATTATTTCTGAACAAGGCCTTGCTGTTGACCCTGAAAAGATAAAGGCTATAAAAGAATGGCCTGTACCAACTGATGTTTCAACAGTGAGATCATTCACGGGGATTGCAGGCTATTATCGCAGATTTGTAGAGAGGTTTTCTGCCATAGCACATCCCATCACGTCATTACAAAGGAAAGGTGTCAAATTTGAGTGGACTGAAAAATGCCAAAACAGTTTTGACCAATTAAAACTGAAACTTACTACAACCCCTATACTGAAGATTGCAGATCCTGACAAAGAATTTGTGGTATGTACGGATGCCTGTAGAGAGGGATTGGGAGGAGTTCTTTTGCAGGAAAATTTAGTTATTGCCTATGAATCTAGGAAACTGAAGATACATGAACAGAATTATAGTGCCTATGATTTAGAATTAGCAGCTGTTATCCATGCTTTGAAAATGTGGCGACACTATCTTCTTTGATCCAGGTGGATATCGGTGGCCACCCACCTGTTCCATTTGGACCAGCACCATCAATTCTTGCAGCTTTTCACATTCATCACAACTTACTATTTTTAGCAGGTTTTCGGGTCCTCCACTCTCGAAGCCGTTTTGGGTGCTTAATGATCCAGGTGGATATTGGTGGCCACCCACCTATTCCATTTTAACCCCCATCTTCAGTTCTTTCAATTTTCAAGTTGCAACAAAACTTAGTATTTTTAGCAGCTTTTCGGGTCCTGAACTTCCAGAGCTGTTTTGAGGCCCTAAACGACATTTTTTGGGAAAAAAGAGAGCAACATGGGTCCATGGACCGATGTTTCTCATTCAAAAATTGAAGTCCTCGGATAGATATTTCTAACGAGCTATTGGGCATGTCAAACGGAGATCGGGTTCCAAAGTTATGCCCCTGGGAAGTTGAACCACCAATTTACCCAAACGGGCGCCCACAGTTTTGGCGCCTCATCTCCTACGGTTAGGTTTTTGGACGTTTCAGATTCTACATTGTTTCTCAACAATAAATAGGCCCTTGAGCCTCTATTGTAATACGCTCTCGCAGGTCTGAGGGGCCATCACATCTCTTCTCGTAGATATGCTACCAGCACTTAGCTATTTTATTTCCATTGGTGCTCGTAAGCATATTTCTGTTTGATATTAATGAAATGAAGCATTATTTCCGTCGCATCTCTATGTTCATGGTTATTTCTATATTTTTTTGCATTCTACATAAAATCTCGGACTGTAAGAGCGGGTCTGCTCTTTCTTTGTTTTTCTTTGCATGTCCCCAACGCGGTCAGGGTATAAGGAGTTAGGGCTCGATCTAGTTGAACCCTTGCAAGATCAGCCTCGCAAACCCCGACGACCTCCCATGGCGGAAGAAAAGAAAGACGAGGGAGCAGAAGATCCTATCAAAATACTGCTCGAGGAGGCTCTCGAGAAACAAAGGAACGTGATGATGGATAACTTTGCTCAAATCCTTCAACGACTGCCCACATATGGCGCATCTGCATCCAACAGCCACTCTGGAGGCGCCACTCCCTTCAAGGTATAGGTAAACTTTGACATTCCTATATTTGAAGGAAAAATAGATGCAGACACTCTAGAAAGATGGTTAAATTTGTTGGAAGGGTATTTCTCGTTCCATGACTTCTCTGACCGAGAAAAGATTATTTTTTCACTCCTCAAAGCCGCCCCCCATGTCAAAGACTAGTGGGAAACCTACCGTGAGCAAGAGGGCGAAGTGGAACCCTCTCTGTTCTCGACCACACCCACTTGGAATTCGTTTCGAGACGGCATCAAGGAACAATATTACCCTGTGGGGAGCTATGAGGACAAATACATCCAATGGACCGCGTTGCGGCAACAAAAGGATCAAGATGTGCACGAACTGACGAATCTGTTCCATACCCTGCGCACAAAGTTGGGTATTAAAGATTCAGAGAGACATTTGGTGCTCAAGTACCGCGGCTATCTGCACAAACACATTCAGGAGGAAATGGATTTCCTCGACATTACATCACTTGGCACGGCATATCGCTATGCCGCCAAGATCGAGCAGAAATTTAAGCAGAAGAAGCGAGACTTTGGATCTGCGAATCCGAAAGGTGCCCCCGAACCGAAGAACAAGGGGCAAGGCCAAAGCAAAGAGGGGCAAGGCTAAAGTAATGCGACTCAGAACAACACCACAAATCCAAAGAAGGACACAGGGAAGTGGTGTGAATTTCATAACAGCCCCACTCATAGCACAAACGAGTGTCGGGCCAAACAGTCTTTGGTGGCTGAACTAAAGGCACCCGAATCAGATGCATTTTCTAATCCTGAGTTAGAACCAGACAAAGGCAATGACAAAGGGAAGAATATCATTGATGCCGATCCCAATGCCATTGTTGCCACCACCAAGATCCAGAAGGAGGGTCCATAGGATCTAGAGGAAGGGGAGCGCCTCTTCCAGTCGCAGATGTGGGTGAAGGGTTCTCCGCTGTAGTTTCTCGTCGATAGCGGAAGCCAAAAGAACCTCATTTCAGCAGACGTCGTGAAGCGGCTTGGCCTACCAAACATAGCACACCCGCAGCCGTATACCATCGGGTGGCTCCACCCAGGGAGAGATCTCCGCATCCGCCAGCAGTGCCGACTTCCATACAGTATCAAGCCATTCACGGATGAGGTATTGTGTGATGTTGCTCCTCTTGATGTAGCTGATGTATTATTGGGCCAACCATACTTATGGAGACGACATGCCGTGTATGAGTCTAGGCCTCGTGCTGTTATTATTACTTTGGGAAATAACTTGTACAGGATACCGGAGGTAGTACCGCCTCCTGCCATCTCTTTGACTACTGCAAAACAACGCAGTAAGATTGTTTCCCAGACCAAGAAATTCATTTTCCTTACGACTCACTCACAGGGAAAGAAGAATATTGTGGCCACAACCTCGAAACAGGGCTCCCTTTCACGGCTGCAGCAGATGGACAAAGTCATGGAGGAATACAATGACAATTTCTCCTCACTCATAGAGGTTCCTCTACACTGTCAGGACAAGCACTCCATTGATCTGACTCCCAATGCACCCCCACCTGATGTTGCCATACATCCTGCAACTACACATACAGAATCCAAACATGTACTGTATGAGGCTGATAAAGAAACCAAATTTACTAAACGCATCCAGCATGTCCACCCGCAGGTCCATGACATCTTCAACACATCTAATACTCAGTTCAACAGAATTTGCCTCGTCTCATGGATGATCTCAACGCAATGGGGACCATTGCTTCCTAAGGAGGGAGGAATGATCCAGGTGGATATCGTTGGCCACCCACCTATTCCATTTGGACCAGCACCATCAATTCTTGCAGCTTTTCACATTCAGCACAACTTACTATTTTTAGCAGGTTTTCGGGTCCTCCACTCTCGGAGCCGTTTTTGGGGCTTAATGATCCAGGTGGATATTGGTGGCCACCCACCTATTCCATTTGAACCCCCATCTTCAGTTCTTTCAATTTTCAAGTTGCAACAAAACTTACTATTTTTAGCAGTTTTCGGGTCCTGAACTTCCGGAGCCGTTTTGAGGCCCTAAACGGCATTTTTTGGGAAAACGGAGAGAAACTTGGGTCCATGGACCGATGTTGCTCGTTCAAAAATTGAAGTCCTCGGATAGATCTTTCTAACGAGCTATTGAGCGCATCAAACGGAGATCAGGTGCCAAAGTTATGCCCCCGGGAAGTTGAACCACCATTTTACCCAAACGGCGGGCGCCCACAATTTTGGCGCCTCATCTCCTACAGTTAGGTTTTTGGACGTTTCAGATTCTACATTGTTTCTCAACAATAAATAGGCCTCGAGCCTCATTGTAACACAGTTCATAGGTCTGTAGCCATCACATCTCTTCTCAGAGATTCGCTACCAGCACCCTAGCTATTTTATTTCCATTATGCCTGTAAGCATATTTCTGTTATTTGATATTAATGAAATGAAGCATTATTTCCACTGCATCTCTATGTTCATGGTTATTTCTATATTTTTTTGCGTTCCTACATAAAATCCGAATCATTCTTGGAAGAAAATTTACATTGATGACTGATCATATTAGTCTCAAATATTTCTTTTCCCAAACTGATTTGAATGCTAGACAAGCCAGATGGCTGTCTTTTCTAAGTGAATTTGATATGGATATAAAACATATTAGAGGGAAAGAAAATAAAATTGTTGATGCATTGAGCAGAAATGCTTGTCAGAATATTAATAGCATTGGAAGTAGTGCTCAAATCGATGTAGAAGATTTGGTGAATAAGGCAACAAACCAAGACCCAAATTATGAAACACTTATGGTGAAATTACAGAAAAAGGAGAAAATTGATCTCACTCAAAACCTAAAAGGGTTGATCTGTTATAAAAACAGATTGTATATTCCCAATGTAGAGTCCTTAAAAAGGGAAATTTTGGATGAGTACCACAAACAGCCATATGTAGGACATCCGGGATATCAAAAAATGTTAACAGCCCTGAAAAAGAAGTTTTTTTGGCCAGGAATGAAGAGAGATGTAGCAGAATATTTAAGTAGATGCATGGAATGTCAACTAGTCAAAGTTGAACATCAGCATCCTGCTGGCCTTTTAAACCCTTTACCGATTGTAGAATGGAAATGGGCAACAGTTTCCATGGATTTCATAATAGGATTACCCAAAACCAAATGCCAACATGATTCAGTAATGGTAGTAGTAGACACTTTAACAAAAGCTGCACATTTTATACCAGTGAAATCAACCTTTGGGACAGCTCAAGTAGCGAATGTGTTCCTGAAGGAGGTAGTAAGGCTCCATGGGGTGCCAAAGGTGATTTTTTCTGACCGAGATGCTAAGTTTACAGCCGCCTTTTGGAAAGGGCTATTTGGAGGTATGGGCACTAAATTGAATTTTAGTACTGCTTACCACCCTCAGACAGATGGTCAAACGGAAAGAACTAATCAAATTTTGGAGGACATGCTGAGAATGTATGTGATGGATAGACCATCAAAGTGGGAAGATCACTTGCATTTAGCTGAATTTTCCTATAATAACAGCTACCAATCCTCCATCAAAATGAGTCCGTTTGAGGCACTGTATGGAAGGAAGTGTCATACTCCTTTGAGCTGGAGTCAGCCAGAAGATAAACTAATGTTGGGACCAGATGCTTTACAAGAGATGGAAATAATTGTCAAACAAATACAAAGAAACATCAAGACAGCACAAGATCACTAGAAGAACTATGCTGATAAGAAAAGAGTGCACCGAGAATTTAAAGTGGGGGAGAATGTGTATTTGCGTATTAAACCCAAAAAGAGCACCCTTTATGCTGGAAATTGTGAAAAACTGGCTCCTAGATACTGTGTTCCTTTTGAAGTATTAGAAAGGGTGGGGCCAGTGGCTTACAAGCTGGCCTTACCACTGCATGTTAGAGTTCATGATGTATTTCATGTTTCGTTATTAAAAATATATGTGCATGATGCTTCTCACATAGTTGATTGGAATGTTGTACAAGTGGAACCAGAAGGGGAGTTTCTGCCAGAACCGCTTCAAATATTGGAGCGGGAAGAAATTGAATTGAGAAGCAGAACAGTAGCAAGAGTAAAGGTGCAGTGGAAGCACTTTACTGCTGAAGAAGCTACCTGGGAAAGAGAAGCTGAAATGATGGAAAAATATCCATTCTTATTTGCAAAATGAACTCTAGTAGTTGAATAACAACACCGAGGATGGTGTTTATTTTCAAAGGGGGAATATGTAACATCCCCAATTAATGTGTTTGAATTTCAAAGCTAGACATTTGAACTTTAATCCTAAGGGGAGTGGACCCCAAAGGATAAATATTTTGTGAATGTAATTAAATATTTAATTGAGGAAATGAATAAAATGATGTGGTGCAGATTGACCAAAATGAGATTTATGAGATCACTTGCTAAATCCACGAGGATGGATGAGGCAAATATTTCCCCACAATCTTTCAAAAATCCTTGAAAGAAATTATTTTAAATTTAGATTTTTGAGGAAAAATCTGAATTTCCCCAATGATGAGGAAAGTAGTTGGGAAGAGGTAAAAAGTTGGAAAAGCTGAGGAAAAGCATAAAAAAACTTTAAAGAATCCCTAAAATGGGAAGCCTAGGCAAACAGGAAGAAAAGCATCCTGAGATTCTGGATGCAGAATTAGAAACATGCTTTGGGGAACAATAGCTTAAATAAGCTGCTCTTGTACAGATTAGGGGTTGATCTGTTTCAAGGAGATGATCTCAGCTCGGGGGTGAGTTCTGGGAGACAGAAGGACTCTAAGGTTGGGAGTTTGGTCAATTTCTTGAGTGGTATGTCTCTAAATTTATCGATGTCTTTATTTCATATAGTATGAATTGGCTACATATAAAAGTTGATTGTATATTAGAATATAAATTCTACATTTAACAGAATTAATCATAAGGAATTTACCTTTGAAACTCTGTATAGTTTTAGAATTTAAATCTGTGAAGTAGAATCCAACAGAGTCTCTAAACCAGTGTTGGTTTAAATCTGAGTTTCCTGTACTATATTGGAAAATAGTAGGAGATGAATTGTATTTACACTGTGCATGAAAGAATGGAAGGAGAGATTGTATAAACTGACCTCAAGGTCAGCACACCATTCATACGTAACCAGAAATTCAATGGTCAAGGAAGTTGCATGTAAGTAGCAAATACTATAGCAGAAGGAAGCAACTAATAATTTGCAAAAGGTTGATCATAGATAGTTATCTTATGGAACCATTCTAATATTAGAGCATAGAATTAAAATACAAAAGAAATTTAGGTAAATATCCAAAATGCATATTCACCATAGCATGGCATATTGAAATATATGTATCCTAGTCTATCATGAGAACCCAAGTCAAGGGGGAAAAATAGCAGATTATAAATACAAATGTCTTCTAAACATAAAAATAGAAATACAGATGCATTCATCCCTGTAGATATTTTGGATAAATATTCTGTGCAAATTCATAACAAATTAATTCCTCAATTACCTGCATAGAACTAATGTACCATTCTATTACAGATAATTATATCAGTCTGGTTATTTAAATTACCTAGAAAAAGGAAACTGTGAACTTGGACTTTAGGGCCAGCTTAATAAACTGGTGAAAGAAATTGAGAATATTATGCCAGAAGAATAAAACCATAGAATACATTCAGATATCTAAAATTTACTACCACAGAAGCTATGTTCTCCTGGAATAGGAAACTCTATATGACAGTATATTATTGATTCGAATATCACCACATTTATGAATATAGTTTAACAATTGTATGGCCTGAGAGCTTGAAGGCAATAAAATACACAGAATGCTGGATATGTGTATATAGATCTATATAAAATTTAAAATGCCATCAGTTAAGTATGAAGTTACAGCCAAGTCAAAATAAGCAAGGAGAGAGTACTGCTGGAACATAATAATAATAATAATAACCGAAATCAAAATGGGTATTATGAAAATGCAGTAATGATAGAGGTATATATGTATATAACAAATCCGAGAACAGCCTTATAATGTTCCATGAATAGAGATAAATGAATATTCAGGGTTGGGATTTAACAATTATAGTTGTCAAAATAATTACAACTGTATCAATACAATTTTTAACTGTCGAAAGATAAATTATATAACCAGGAGAGAAGAACGGATTTCTTCTGACAGAGTTCGGTTAATACCGACCTGCAAGTAGCACGAGGAAACAAATGTTAATGTCTAAGGGAGTCACGTCTCTCAGTAGTTGAGAAGGAGAACATGACGCAAGTCGAAATTACCTACGAGAGATAAAACCCCAATATAAATATGACGCCGAACATGGAGAGTAAGAATAACATGAACAAAGTAAAAATAATGACTGAGAAGGGAATAGTACCTAGTAAGGGAAAAACCCCTATTCCATCCTTAACCTGCTACATATAAATATGAAATTTTCATAAATAGAGGTTGGCAGTTAAAAGTTGAATAACAAAGATAACCCTCTAGAGAACGAACAATAGCAATTGCGTCCTACGCTTGGTCGAAGAAAAATAAATAAATAACAAGAGTGCCGAGAAGAATAGAGTCCTTATAGCGCCAAATTAATACCCTCGTAACCACCTTCAGTTGAGAGTAAAGTGGAGGGTAGGGCTACGAAGCCATGATAGCATACGTTCAGTCTCACTTCTGAGAATACGCACAAGGAAACGCAAAGGCTAGGAAAGAAAACCAAGCCAATCAAATCCCTGGAGTGAAGAAAATACATTCTGTGAAAAAATAATATAGCAACTCGTTATACATATCACAATCTAAACCAGACGACAGTAAACGATGATCCAAAATCTTAGCACCGACACGAAGCAATGAGCGAAATTCTAAACCAGAGATGGGAAGCCTGTGAAATGGTAATAATAGAGTGAAATTTTACAAAACTCTAAAATGATCTTACCGAAAGAGAAAATTAAAGCACAGGGATAAGGCGAAGACTGAAACGAATCACGCACAGCGTCCATGGCGTTGAAACTCACTGTCAAGAGATAAACCAAACAAATAGGGAGGTAAAAGAACCGTCGAGCAAATAACATGCTCGATTTATATCAATGTTCTATGAATCGAACAACGAAACCCTAATGGCCAAAGACATCCGAGTCATCCACCTGGCGAGATCCTAACGGTGAAGCCACGGATCGAGGAGTTAATAGGTCATGTACACCATCCGTTCAATATTAAATATGACAAGCAGTGAAATAAATGCTATATCGATCTGGCCATGCCGTGGAAATTTCTTTGGGAATGAAGTAAGCTGGTGGAATGAATCCAGTATTACGTGGAACAAAAACACATGATCACAAATGGAACGAGACCAATTATAACCTTTACGACGAGATTAAAGATCTTATGAAAGCTCTCGTGGAAGACAGATTGACGTCGCCATTCCCAATTTCGTTGAACAGATTTATAAATTTGTAATTACGTGGAGGTCAATTTAAACAAACCCAAATTCATATAAAGGTTGACAAGACGAAAATGAAAAGGAAGGACCGAATGCCAGACTCGCATAATTATCGACGGGGTAAATCAAATCCCACTAAGGTTATATGTTCCCAACGAAGGGTAAACGTGAATGACCGAATGGATTCCCACAAGTCCATAGAAATATAATAATATGGTACTCATGTAGAACCAAATCGACCCCATCGATATGAATCTATTGAAGGTTCAAAGGTTGATGATATACAACGAAGATGGAATATGGAAGTGGCGGGTGATAAAATAAAAACATTAGGTTATGTCTAATGTAATTATAATTATTACAAGTGGTGAGATAGAGTTGATATATGAATAGTAATTGAAAAGAAAAGTTTTTTAAACCTACAACGTAATAACAGAGTACCTTATTAGCATTAAACTTGAAAAGATACAAAAAAAAAAAAAAAAAATTGTAGAAGGAAAATGGGAGGTGTGACAACTTGGTTACTCTAGTCGGATAATTATGCATGATGAATTTTCAAAAGCTTCCCAATGTATAACACCTTTTGGTGTAGCTGAAGGAGAAATCATTTCAGCAAGGAAGATTACATGCATGAAGGCCATTGGGGCTAAGAATGAAACCACATCCAAGAAAAAGAAACCAAACTTGCATAGCTATAGAAGGAAGCTGATTGAAGAAAAAAGGAATCCACTACAATATGTTCAAACAAGTATTGAGAAGTATAAAGAAGTGAACCTTTAATAATTTGAAAATATCCATACAGTTGAAGGGAAAAGTGAATAAAGTAGTGAAATAATGTTGTGTTATAGTTGTTTTACCAATTGGCATTTGGCCATATTGCAACCATTTCTTCTAATATCCAAATGAATATGAACCACAATATCATTTAAGAAACTAAAATATCTTTAATGTGAGCTATTAGAGGCTCTAGTTTGGGATTGATGAGAGCTTCTGACCTTCTTTATGTTTGGGAAAGCGTAGTACCTAGAGTTTCCAAGGGGATTGGGCTCACACCTTGCCTCCTTAGTTGCATGAGATCCTTGGGCCAATCAGACTTAACCTTTCCTCTCTTGAAATTCCCTATCATTCACCAAAATGGAAAAAATCCAAAAATGTACAAGAAGAAAAAATTTGCATGCATGCATGTCTCCTCAATGTTAAAATACTATAAAAGTATTGGTGCACCCTCTTGTATACTCTACTACCACACCCTCATCAACATTTAATAATGCTGCACCAAAATTAATGTTGTACAGATCTATTAAGATTTCCTTTGCCACAACCAGACATGTATGTAAGGATCTACAGTACTACTTTCTATTAATTATACTGTAGTATGGACCTGTTCGAACACCTCCTTCGTTGAATTGTTTTTTCTATACCTGTGCCTTGTTTTCCCACATGCACACCCAAGACTTGAACAAACTTTCCAAGGTACCAAAAACGAAGAGGGGTAGGGTGGTTTCATCCTCACAAGGGTCTTCTCATACACAAAAAATGTGTTGGAAAGCAGTGAGGCGAGATACCCTACCTTACATATTTGGGCTTCGCCATCCCATCAATTCATACGAAATTTTTTATAGAATAATATAGATTCATAAAATAGACCATAAAAACGTGTATAAAGGGTTTGTGAATTTGTTTCTCAATAGAATCATCAATGTAACATAATGTGCCCTCCTGGTTGTTGTTAACAAAATATAGAATCCAACTCAATCAAATGGATGTTTAATAAAAGATGAAGTAAAGTGCCCTCTTTACCTTCTGAAACACTAAAATGACATTTTCTTGTGTTGTCATAAAATTCATCTCAACAACTTGAACTATAAGTTTTAAACTTGCTTGATAAAACTGAAACCAACACATGAAAATTCATATGTCCTCATTTACTTAACTAAGAAACAGCATGCAAATTGTTGAAGCTAAAAATTATCCCTTCCTATCTACTGTTGGTGCATGCATGCATGCCTCAATGTTAAAACTTGAAGTACAACATTAAGGAATCAAAACCAACAAAAACATACAGAAATATAAACCAAATAACATAAACTACCAATGGTAATGTAATACTCTTTTAATCGTTAGCAAGAATAAAAAGGTTAAAACACATCTGAAACGTTCTGTGAGGCGTTAGGCATTATTTTCAACAATTTGGTTTAGGTATGAAATGCTTACTAATATATAGAAAATATGGATGATAAATTAAGATAGACTATAAAAGTTGCATTTTACAAGCAGTGAATGTCTACCTGCATTTTCAAATAGTACAGAAAAGAAATAAATACATGACATAAGTTGTGGATAGGGTATAACACAAAATAAATAATGAATTTCAAAGAAACACAACCTACATACTACAACTCTAAATATTATGTGAGTTGTGCTACTTATTTAGATGAGAAACAATTGCAGCAAGTAGTGACCCTACAAGTATTGCACATGTAAAAACATCAATGTCTTCCACTCCTAAAGGCTTTGCAGAGTAGGTTGCAATGCAAATAGACTCGTCATAGAGGTGGTAATTTTGTGCCACAACTTGTTCTACCATCCAAAAAATATAATCAAATGAGATTGCTTCCTTTTCAAAAGCATTCTTTCTTGTTTCAAATGAATTCCTAGATACTCCTTGTCCTTCACAATCTCTCCTCTCATCATCTAATATCTGTGTGCTTCGTCTTACATCCCTATACCTTCTCACTTGATCTCTCCACATTTCCTTCCACACTTCTCTTTCAATAAGCCTGTCATCTATAAATCTTCCCTGATTAGCCTGCATAGACTCGACAATTCTAGTGCTAGAGCTTGAACTCAACTCCTTTATGTTTTCCTCCTGACCTATTCTTTCTTGTAAAATTTTACTCCTAGAATTCATCCCACAACTATAGTTGTTTATGAAACCATTTTCATACAGTAAAGCACCAAGCTTACCATTTTCAAGATTGTTCTTTCTAGACATTCATTTATCATGTTCAATGTTAAACCCATCTTTTCCAATGTGACTTGATTGAAAAGGAGATGTCATTTCATTTTGACCACATCTAAAGCCTACAAAAATAGAACTTTGGTGCTTTTGATTTGGGCATGAACTTACTCGAGACTATTCCAATGATTTGGGGTAAGTTGGTTATTTTTCTATTTCAAATAAATGTCTTTTCCTTTCATAGGCATCAATTCCTTTACCCAATTTTTATTTTGTCTTTCTGAGGCTTTCCAAACTGCTAGAAGATTCATCCAATGATACGAGAGAACCAATTTTAATGTTCCTTCTACTATCTCTTAGTCATGACCTATCAGTTTTAGCTCATCCCTTAAAAGGGTGTATGCTTGCAATATCTAATTTTCCATCCATGTGAATATCATGAAACCTTAGAATTCTATGCCTGAATTGATCTTGTATATCTTCCTCATTCTCTCCTAGAAAACCACATCTGTAACCATTACCTGCATTTTCCACATGCAAGAAATCCCTTCGGATACTGTAGCTTTCAGTTTTTTGCAAGTTTGAAAGGTGGCTAACAGTCTATTTATTGCAAAGCTAAGCCATCATCCATTGCTTGAGAATTGACACTGTCCCATCCTCCAACACTTGCAGTTCTACTTTTAATGCATATTTTTTCCAACAAATTTTCACACAATGTCAACCCATGCAAACATTCTCAACTGTGTGATATTTTATGAGAATCACTCCATCGATTTTTAGAGGTTCCACTTGTTTGGAAAGAACCATGCTCGGGAACAGATAATGACTCTGTTACATAGTAATTTGTCACTGTCCCTGCATTTCCCCATCCCGCGCAATTGGAGGGCTCATTCCGTGACCTGTAAGCTGTGACATAACTTGAAACCACTTTCATGACATCCCTCTGAACATGAGCTTTCATTGCCCTGAAGACAACTCCTTGTAAAATACCCTAAAATCACCCCTTTTCTCATTGGCGTGGGAAGCCAGTTCAGTACCCGTGCCAATGGGGGAAATCCTTCAAATAGGGCGCACCAATTGGCGCTCTGTCTCAGAGTCGTACTCGCGCCAACCATTTTAGGGAGTGTTTTTTAAAAATAAATGGCGGAATTTTTGTCCTAACCAATTCATAAACTGGTATCTAATTTGAGTTGGGTGGTTTGGCTCCGGATCTCCATGTAGAGGAAGTGGTTTGCCACCTCTCATGTAAGCTTCCTTGAGGATAGGGCCAATCCCATTATTATAGGGATCCCAACTCCCCCTCCTCCATCTATAGAAGCTTGCTCATCTCCTTTGCAAGCGAGTCTCCAAGTTCCCAAGAGATATTAGAGCCTTATGCTGCAAGAGCCTTGATTCATTCCCTTAAGGCCAAATCCAAGAAATGAGATTATTGTTGAGACATCCGAAGAGAGAGGCTTGTCCCATCCCCGACATGATTTTTTGAGACGTGTTCCACTGGAAACCCTCCGAAGGAGAATTCGACGTCAGAGCCAGGTTGTATCCTCCTTTGATTGATTAATGATAAGCGACTATTGGTTATGGTTCCACTCCTGTTGTTGATTATGATGATGAGTTATGTCTTCTCTGACTGACATATAGTTGCATATACTGGATTTTATGCTTGCATTTGTTGTGTTTCTCGCATGTGAAGGTGTCCGGTCACGGAGATCATGAGGGATCGTGATCTGCCAGAGCTACGGAACAGGAGCGCTACTTTCTCTACAAGTGATAGTGTTGGATTCCAGGTAAACCTTCATCACTAGTTGGTTTATTTGAAATTAGGAACCTGCACTATAGCATGTGACGATTTTTGCTAGACCTGGTCTGGGCTAGTAGGGATTGCCTCTGTCCGCAGAGGGGATTTACCTCTTCAACAAATTGGCGACTCCACTGGGGATCATCTAGCTTGTTGTTGTTCTGCTTTGTAAGCTACAGACGGAGACTGAGGTTAGCCAGATAGCCTTCGAAACGCTATTGCTCTCCATTAGTGGATTAGATCAAAGCTGCTTCAGTCAATCTCCGGTTTAGTTTATGAACTGAACACTTGGAGTATTGTCTTTTCTTTCGGTCGATTCTTGACTTTTCTTGCTTGATCAGCTCTTTTGGCTGGCTCTTTTCTGAGTGTTCGGCTTTTGGTTCAGCCCCAGAGGATCAGATCTGACCTCTGTTTTTCCGATTTTTCATCCTTTCATGGTTGGCTTGATTGGTGTGATTTCCACCCTGATAGTTGCGCCAATTGGCGCAGGTTGCTAGTTCATCACTCGCGCCATCCCCTGTCTGGTGCGAATTATAGTCAGACAGTCGTGCCATCTCCTGTAGGTGCTAGGGTCTACCCTTGTTCAGAAGTTTCTTTTGGTCTGTAATTTGCTTCTGGGTTTGTTTTAGATTCTGCTTGAAGTGGTGAGTCTGGTCTTGGTTGGGAGAAATTATTTGTTTTTCATTTTCAGGCGTTGGCGCTTGTTGTCAGTTAGCAACCCGCGCCAGTTGGGCATTGGCGCTAGTTGTCGTGAGCAAGTCGCACCAGTTGGCGCTAGTTTTCAATGACAAAGTCGGGCCAATTTCAGGGTGTGTGAAAATTGAGATTTTTTCCCTAAATCCTTCACCAGTGTGTCTTTCCCTTCTAGTCTTTCCTCTACATGAGCATAGATTACATTGCTCATTGTTTGGAATGTCTTCTTTCCACTATTGCTTGATGTAAAAGGGAATGAATGCCTTGTTTTGATCTCTTGCTTTTGAAGTCCTCTTTTTGTTTGACCTCATATGTCTTGTCGCTTTTTGAGGGATTTCGTTACAAAGTTTTTGAAACAACGATTGCATTCTTAGTTTTTGTTTACATCTCTTTTGCATTCATCCTTCTTTAAGAAGATTTGCGTTTATTCAGTTTTTGTCTCAAAGTGTTCTTTTTGTTAAAATGCATTAGATCACATTGCATTGAAAATTCTTTTTGAGATTTATCATTGAACTTAGATCACATTGTTTAATGATTGAAAGCTAAAAATCGCTTTGAGTGCATTCTCTTTCATTGAAAGCATGCATTAAGTAGATTCTCATTTCATCGAAAAATGCATTGAGTGCATTCTTATAATTGGAAAAGGAAAAGGAAATTGTGCATAGATTACAATTGCATAGTTTTCTGAAAAGAGGATTTTGCATAGATTACATCGCATTATTTGCATCGTTGATTGTTTGAAATTACTTTTGGATGGTGAAAGTCATCTAGTTTGGAAAATATTTCGTTTGCAGTGTTGTTTTTTGTTGCATCATTGTTTGAATCTCTTCCCTTAACTAGATAGCATTAATCGAATTGAAAAGTTTTCTTTTCTCATATAGTTTCATATACAAGATTGTCACATGACATTTAGTAGGGCCTGAATCCGAGACATAATTGAAGATAAACATTAAAATTTATTCAACTTACACTAAGGCAACATTGAAAAATTAACGCAACATTTAGTGGTCTAGGCTAGAGACATGTTCCGGTGTCTTTAAACCTAGTAGCTGTCGTTCGCCTCTTGGCTTTAGAAAGCACTAGTACAGACTTGTGCTCTCCGTACTGTCGAGTATATAAAGGGAGACCCCACTAGGTTTCTATCCTTTATCCATAGGAAGCCGAGTCTGCCGCCCTATACCTGTGATACACCAGACACAGCATTCGGGGAGATTGCCTGCATGTACGTCAAGTCCTTGGTCGATTTCTTTTTCATTTTGAAACCAAGGTGTATATTGTAGTTCACGGTTGTTTGGTACACCCTTTGCCTAGAATTCCTGAGTAGTCATTTCGATCTTTTCTGACTCATTAAATTTGAAAAGATCATCAAGTGCTTGTCCTTTCATGCTTGTTTCCAATCTGAAAGCAATAGAGTCACCTTTTCCCTATTTCTCGACTCTTAAAAGATGAAATAGTAGAGTTTTGTTTCAACGTCATAAAAATTAACTGCCCACGAAATATTCCTGGTTAAAGTTAGTTTCCTTAGGGTGTTGTTTTGAAGATCGTTTCTGATGGCAACTTTTCCAGAGTACACCAACCAAGGAATCCCCTCCGATGGGAATGCTGGTCATTTTCCTCCTTTTGGAAATGTTGGCGCTCCTTATATGGCAACGTTGTCCCTTCCTGGGTTAACTTTTGGGTTGCCTGTTTGGTTTTTCTCAACCTCTATGGTCCCGAATGTCTCGGCTACTGTTCAATCAGTTCCTCCGCCTGAACAACATCATGTTGATTCCAAGGTGGACCTCTCCCCTTCTTCGCCTGTTTCTACGTCCTCCTCTTCTACTTCACCTGGTGAAAGTCTAGATTCAAGTAACTAGGTGGCTAAGAAGAAGAAGAAGAAGTCAAAGACGAAGAAGTTTGATAAGCGAGAGGCTAAAGTTGCAGCTACTGCTTCTGAAATGTCTCCTCTTGATAAACCTCCCAACCCTCCATGAAAAGTCAAGTTCCCTTGCATGTTGTGCACAGGAGACCATCTTCTTCAAGATTGTCCTGGCATTCCCAAGGTGCTCGAAGTATGGTCCAATAGTTGCTCGTCGTTACCTTTGGCTTCTGAGAGTCAGGTTGGGGGCACATCTTCAACTGGTGCTAGTAAGTCTCCTAAGAAGCAAGGTAAGCTTACCAATCCCTGTAAGTTGTGTGGGGTGCACCATGCCATTCACCTTTGTCCGTATATGGATGAAGCCAAGCGAGATCTAGACAACTTGGTTGTTTCTATGCCGTGCCTTCTAGCTCGTTACCAACAACTTTCTTTGAGTCCTCCACCAGCTAATCCTATGATTGGTCAAGAGTCATCCTTGGTCAATCTCACTCCCCTGAAAATTCAAATTCAAGAATCCGTTCTCGACCAACCATTGGTCGTGGGATCGATTGAGCTGGCCCCGTCTGCAGTGCACCAGGTATTTTACATTGAGAGTGGACCTCACACCCCTTAGGTTCTTCTTGTTTCTTCATATTCTTCAGACTTGGAGAAGGATTCTCCTATCCCTATATCTCAAGAAGCTGCTCCTCCACCTCCCGTGATGGGGGTCCCAGAGGATACTCCACCCGCCTTCGAGATGGAGGTCATGGAGGATGCTCCTTATTCCATAACACCAGGGGAAGACCATCTCGGTTCGATGGTAGCCCCTCCAAGTAGTTTGGTTGCTTCCTTTGATTGGAATCGATTTGCGAGATACCGCCTTCCGTCTTATGTACCTTTTGAGATAACAATATAGGCCTTTGGTATGGTTGTACCCAGCACCATTATAGACGAAGGCACGTCTGTTAGTGTTCTATCCTCAACTACTTGGCATGATTTCGGTTCACCGCTGCTTGCGCCTGTTACACAGAATTTGTTGGCGTTTAATAGAAGAACTAGTCAACTGTTAGCGATCCTTCCGAAGTTACCTGTTACTTTGGGAGGTAAAACCGTCCATATGGATGTGATGGTTGTTCCAGGCCCCTTGGATTTCAATATGCTCTTGGGGCGCGATTACACCTATGCCATGGGAGCGCTTGTCTCCTCCATTTTTCGAGTGGTTTGCTTTCCAAATGAAGGACAGGTCGTGACCATTGATCAACTTTCATTCTTTGGTCCTGATGTGGAAACTGGCTCGCCATCATCCCTTCATAGTCTTTATCCACCTGTTGTATCTGCCCCACGATAGGTCAAATATGTGGCTACCTACCCCCTGATTGTACTCAGTGATAGTGCCGTTGTACATCGTGTGCTGGGGGCATTGAGTCCTAAATTCTAGGATGTTTTCCTTCCATCGAAAGTGGAACTCTTGGAAGTGATGACTTCTTATTCATTATGATAAGGTCTGTTGGAGCATGGTTCTTGTCTTGTGTCAAGCTCCTTAAAAAATGAAACAAGGTCTATTGGAGCAGAGTTCCTTGTCTTGTGTCAAGCTCCTTAAACCTTGAAACAAGGTGTCTTGAGGATAGTTCTTTTAATGTGTCAACCTCGTTAAAATAATGAAAAAATTTCCCATTCAATTCGAGTCTTTGATGAGATCTTGTAAAATCCCAGTCGATTATTTCTCTTGGTCTCGTAACTTGAACCTTCACTCCATCTATCTTTCATATGGATTGAAGCTTGGGGGGCATGTACCTCAAATTGAGTCACCATGCTGGAGGCATGCTTACTTTTTCAAGCATAGTTTGTTTCCGTTTCAAGCTTGTGTAAAAGTGAAAGTAGTCTCAAGCATAGTTTATCTTTGTTTCAAGCTTGTGTAAAAATGAAACCAAATTCAAGCAGAGTTTCTTGATTTCAAGCTTGTGTAAAAATGAAACCTTTCCCATTTTACCTCTTTTGATTGCCATCTTATCAGCCTATATTTTCCAGATGAACCTTGGTTTTCTCACTCCATCGTCACTATCTGCTTGGCCAATCATATGCCTTCACTTGGTTGTTTCACCCGTTCCTGAGGAACCATTGCGATGAGTGGTCTTGTTAGCCAGCCTCTTAACCTTTACTTGTTCTGAGAAGTTCCATCATTACCAGAACCAGTTGCTACCCTTCATACCACTCATTCCTCCAGGAGGAGTCAAATTTCAGCTCTTCTCTGACTCTCTAAACATGAAAATATTGTCGAGTCCCTTATCGTTTCGATCTCATTAAAGTGGCCACGAAACGACATCTACCCAGTATACGTTTACCCCTTTTTCGGGCTGGGATAGATTATTTACAAAAAAGGAATACCCTAGCCTATCGCAACTAGGAGGTTTTCTCAGACATATTTTTCTACCTTTTCGGGCCTGAGGAACTATTTACGAAAAGGGACCATTGGATTTTACTTTTCTGCTATCTTTTCACATGAAAAGACGCCGAGTTCTTCCTTTGTCAGACTCGTTAAACCCTGATGACATTGGATTCAGTCATAATGACGGTATCCGATTTCTTCCTTCCTAGGGCTCGTTAAATGTACTAGGATGGGCTTATATAGCAAGCATATGGTATCCTCTTCAAGCTTGTGTAAAAATAAAGAGGTACTCACCAGAAATGGTGGGGAAAATGGAACCAACATCATTATCATGTCGGCAGTATGTCGCTCTTGAACATCGCACTTGTCTGCATTCATGTTGGGTTGTGGATATCTCATCTCATTTTTTCACTTGCCTCGGTGGGTTTGGGTGATCCCTTTTGACCTCTCTTCTGCTCTTTGCCTTGTCATCATGACCCTTGATCTTTTGATGTCAAATACTGCCAAATCCACTGTCATGACGTCGATATGTTTAATAGAAGTTGACCTCTGCAGATTTCAAACTTCCTCTGATTCTCATCTGATATTAATTCACAAAGACATTATGTTCCTCTATCTCGTGTCGATGATGTGGGAAACACTATGGCCCACCTTTGATCAAGGTCACTTCTTGTTGACTTCAGCTCATTATCCAGGAAGCTGATCTAGAGAGTCCCTTCTAGTACCTTGGAGCCTGCATGCCTCAATGGCAGGTTTTTCACATTTGACGTGATGTTTTCATCATTGGCCTCCGATCGAGTGATTCTACGGGTGTTCGATGCCAGCTCATTGATTCACATATCATAGATTTTACCTATAGTACCTTGAGGGCCATTATCATCATTGGTGGTACCTCTCGCGTCTGTTAATAACTTTCATCACTGGCTGGTAATCAGATGATGTTCTTGCATGTTCGACTTTAGCTCACATATTCGCATGCTTGAACTTGTACTTTGTTTGGGTCGAGATGGAGCGCAAGACCCTGGATTCCTGTCTGTTATAATCTAGGCTGCGATTTTTTGGATTCTTATGATTAGTTACATGACTCGCTGATTGGATGGCTGCGACCATACCTGAGTCTATTTACTAATCCTCACTGGATGGTTGCGTCCATGCCCTGGATCTGGATTATTATATACTCTGTTATGGATGGCTGCGCCCATACCACATATATATCATGTATCTGAGATATCAGTTGTATTTCTCTATGCAGGTTTTTTGATGGGGGAGTTTTTAGTTGGACACATTCTCGTAAAGAATTTCACCCCTCTCTCTCTTTCGGGCCTCATGCTTTAGGGGGCATCTGTTACAAAGTAATTAGTCACTGTCCCTGCATTTCCCCATCCCACACAATTGGAGGGCTCATTCCGTGACCTGTAAGCTGTGACATAACTTGAAACCACTTTCATGACATCCCTCTGAACATGAGCTTTCATTGCCCTGAAGTCAACTACTTGTAAAAAACCCTAAAAACACCCCTTTTTGCATTGGTGCAGGAAGCCAGTTCAGTACCCATGCCAATGGGGGAAGTCCTTCAAATAGGGCACGCCAATTGGCGCTCTGTCTCAGAGTCGCACTCGCACCAGCCATTTTAAGGAGTGTTTTTAAAAATAAATGGTGGAAGTTTCATCCTAACCAATTCATAAACTGGTATATAATTTGAGTTGGGTGGTTTGGCTCCGGATCTCCATGTAGAGGAAGTGGTTTGCCACCTCTCATGGAAGATTCCTTGAGGATAGGACCAATCCCATGATTATAGGGATGCCAACTCCCCTTCCTCCATCTATAAAAGCTTGCTCATCTCCTTTGCAAGTGAGTCTCCAAGTTCCCAAGAGCTATCAAAGCCTTATGCTGCAAGAGCCTTGATTCATTCCCTTAAGGCCAAATCCAAACAAGGAGATTATTGTCGAGACATCCGAAGAGAGAGGCTTGTCCCATCCTCGACAGGATTTTTCGAGACGTGTTCCGCTGGCGACCCTCCAAAGGAGAATTCAGGGTCACAGCCAGGTTGTATCCTCCTTTGATTGATTAATCATAAGCAACTATTGGTTATGGTTCCACTCCTATTTTTGATTATGATGATGAGTTATGTCTTCTCTGACTGACATATATTTGCATATACTAGATTTTACGCTTGCGTTTGTTGTGTTTCTGACATGTGCAGGTGTCCAGTCATAGAGATCGTGAGGAATCATGATCTGCCAAAGCTAAGGAACGGGTGCGCTACTTTCTCTACAAGCGACAGCATTGGATTCCAGGTAAGCCTTCATCGCTAGTTGGTTTATTTCAATTAGGAATCTGCACTATAGCGCGTGACGATTGTTGCTAGACCCAGTCTGGGATAGTAGGGATCGCCTTTGTCCACAGAGGGGATTTACCTCTTCAACAGACTCGTAGTTAGCGCATCTCATTTTCATCACAAAGGAAAACATCATATTGGCATGGGGGAAACTCAACCTTTGGATAACCTTTCTCCTCAATGAACTCACTGATCCTATCATGGTGCCCATAGGAGAGCCTTTGAAAGCTTTCATGGCTATACCCTGAACCCGCTCCCTCTGATTGTGAGAAAGACATGTCATCCTTCTCTATATGAGTATGACAACTTTCCTTGGTCATTCCTAAGTTATAGAGCCTTTGAGAGCCGTCATGGCTATATGATGAACCTTCTCCCTATGATTTTTAGGAAGAAACATCATCCTGCTCTACATGAATATGATAACCTTCCTTCATCTTCCTGAGTTACTAATATTTGCATGTTCAGACTTGACATAAAAGGATTCTATGTTTCCAGTCCCATGATCAGTAATTTTGGGAAGTTCTTCAAGCAATCTATTTCCCTTTCTCGACCTCTTCTCCACATTAGCTTCACCATATAATTTTTCTCTTAGAAAAATATCTTTAGATATATTATTTCTTTCACTTGCATGAAAATTAAATGGATTTATCCCACAATCTAACTCATTCTTTGGGGTAGAACCAGTTTCCCTACTCAATATGCCTCCATTTTTATTTGACTTGGACATTTCTTTATTATCTAAAGAAGACATGAAACCATTCTATAGAGACTCTGAATTTAGGAACTGTATCTGTGCATTCTCATTGTTTGTTTCTGAAAATTTTCTAGACGGAAATTCACAATTGATATTATTTGCACTGACAACATACTCTCTCTCACACTTTTCGCATTCATCTCCTGCGGATATGAAGAACGTATCTCATCTCGATGGTGTTGTTTTAATTGTATTGTAACACTCTCCAACAAATCAACCAACACAAACCTGTTTTGTTTTGGAAAATTGACAATGAAAGAAGGAATAACATCCGTGAACTCATTCAGTCCCTGGAGTATCATAAAGTGAATGACTGGAAGCATACGTCTCATGACATAATTTATAGGTGTAATTACTTGTATAGGGCTAAATTATGACAGGCGTATGATTCTTGAACAACCATGAAAGTGAAGTATGTTTTGTAATAAGAGGCTTCATATAAGTCCAGGATTCATTAAATCCCATTGAGATTCTCTTCCTAGTCTACTTTCACTGCAATGGAAAGAGTCAATATCTTCTATTCCATTAGAGTCTCCTCGATTATATATTGAAGCATTAGATGTTTCACCCCATTGATCCTCACTCTCCCCTTCTGTTCCATCTAGAAATTCCCTACTCTTTAAAATGGCATTATCAAAATCTGGCCCATACTCTGAATGAGTAATATCATTCTCCAATTCAGAAAAATATCTAGATTTAGCAGCCATGAACATTAATTTCTCCACAGAAGCACCGATCTCTGCATAACGCATGCAGCCGACCCATGAAGCTGGCTCATCCAGGGGTCATCCCACACTTACA
The DNA here is from genome assembly GCA_034641835.2 of Pinus albicaulis. Taxonomy (NCBI): domain Eukaryota; kingdom Viridiplantae; phylum Streptophyta; class Pinopsida; order Pinales; family Pinaceae; genus Pinus; species Pinus albicaulis. Next base: position 94,340,029 of record CM076581.1, read on the forward strand.
ACAAGTGCTTGTAGCTCTTGAAACTCTTTCACCATTGAGTATATATTTTTCAGTTTCCCTTCATAGCTAGAATAATTATGAGGACAAACTATAGACAAAGAAGATATGTATGTTTCATATCTAAAAAAGCCCTGGGAGATAGCCATGCATCGTACTAGATATTTAAAATCCTAGATGGTGCCAAATATAATCTGAATAACATCTTCAGGAAGATGATCAAACAAATATGGTTGTGTGTCTTCCATATTCATTGTACTTCTACAAGACATTCAATAAAATCTAAGTGAGATCATCAATCAACTCTTGCAAAGAAACCTTAAAAATATCCATTCTGAATTGTTTAAGTTGAATGTCAACATACCACTTTAATGTCTTAGGAAAATATATACACATACCCGATGCTATACAATATAAATAGGGAAAAAATAGGTAAAATTTGAAAGCCTATTAAAGTATTGGTGCACCCTCTTGTATACTCTACTTCCATGCCCTCATCCACAAACCATCATGTTGCACATAAATCAATGTTGTACAGATATTTTAATATTACCACATGTATGTAAGGACCTATAGTACTACTTGTTATACCTTATACTATACACTTGTTCAAAGAATTTCTATACCAAGGTTATGAATTTTGGATGTCCCAAAACTAATAAATTTTTTCTATTATGAGTCAACTATTGATCATATCAGGATATGAAAGAAATTCCTATAAACTATTCCCTAACAATTTATGTAAACATTATGATTTCCATCTAACAAACCTGGTAAATTTTCTCGGAGAATGTTCCATTCCTGCTGAACTTTCTTCATCCATTTACGCTTATTAATATGCTATGAAAAAACGTTTAAAAACTTCAATCATACACCATAAACATGGAAACGAACATTTCTTTTGGCAACAAAAATCACAAAAAGGGATGAGAAGAGCATGCCCTTTAATAAATGTATACCTAGTTTGTTTCTTGGTGGTAGAAGTGATCCATAGGGTCATTTACACTATCAAACTGTTTGAAGCAACCTAGGTCATGAAAACTACTACTGGGCAAGCTATGCAGTGAAAGTTCCTCCATTTTCTGTTCCATATAAATTTTACCAAATATAAACTTAGCTAAATCAAAATCAACAACTTTCCAACTTGCAAGACCATCTTAATCATATGCTTCAGCATTATTGCAAACCAATGCATCATCTTCATCTCTACGAACCACAAATATTTTTCGAGGTCCAACCTGCATAACAAACACAAAAAATTCACCTTTGGAAACAAAAGTAGATTCATAGACTTTACTCTGTGATAGCTTGTTTATAATGTGGTAATGATACCAACGAACAAATGGTAAGAGGTTACCATCGTTTAATTTAATATTATAATAGTGGGCATAACTATAGATAGTAAGTATAATTTAAATAGAATGGTAGGTAAGTATGTTAAAGGTTATAATAACGGTAAGTGTAACCTTGGGAAGAGAATTGCAAGGGGGGGGAATACCAATTATGTATAATATAGGATGAAATTCTTGAAGAGGAACTTGGTTGTTGGCAAGGTGCTTGGTCTACATAGGCTTCCTAATATCTTAATAGTCCAAACTCTAGCTTGTATTAAAGGATCATTATTTAGATCATCTGGAAGGCATGGGACAATGCAAAAGCTTTAGATTTAGATTTGGAAGGCATGGGACATGGAAAGACTAAAATGTTGACTATGGAAGTGAAGCCTATGGCTTCATCCTTAATGAAAATGTTGGGGATGAAGTTGACATTGTGAATCACCCATCGCTTGTTCAATCTTCTATCAGTCAACTCCAAGGTGATGCATTTACAAGTAAAGCATGAAATGATAAGAAAAATAATGTAATTACATTAATTTCTCCCTTCATGAAATTATCATACTACATTTTTCGCATAATTTCGACTCGATAGCATAAATTATTGTGTCAACTATTGAAAGGAATAACAACATTGGAAGTATGTGCAACAAAATTCCAACTTCTCGGTAGATACCTACATCCACTGTACAATTCAACTCACCTAAAAATGTAGACTTTCTAACCCAAAGCCTACACGATCTCCTTGGGGCTCAGTTTGCATCATCTCAATATTATCTGTAGCCTGAAAATTAGAAACCAAAGTTAACAGAAAAATTTGTGAAAATAATTATAAAAAACATAATAAATATGCTTAACGAAAAGTATCGATACGTGTGTCATGACTAGAACCTGAGAAGGAATAATTTCTTCAAGCAACCCTTGATGTGTAGCAGATACCTGAAATTCAATAATGTTAAGAGCCAAACCATATAAAATTATGTTCATCTTAAATTCACTTGCAATTTAACGTAAACATCTAGATAGATAATACCTATGAGACCACTTGAACATATCAATGTATAATGTCTTCAGGAAGCCCTTCATGTGTAGCGCTAACCCGAAAATTCCCTAATGTTAAGAGTCATACCATATAAAATTATGTGACATAAATTTATTTTCAATTTGATGTACAAAAATATAGATAGGTAGTAATGAATGTGGCACCTGTACATGATCATGTCCATGATCTATAGAATGAGGATTAGGGGAAAATAAATGTTGTTCTAGGAATGTTGTAAAATGCATAATTTAAATACATATATTAGCATAAGTTTTTGGAGACTAAATGTATATACACCAAAAAAACATGTTATATGCACTCTAAATCATCTTATAAATGTGTATTTTAAAATAGATCAAAACATGCTTGTACATAGCTCGCCCATGGTGTGCATTTTTTGTCTAATG